>PVKC010001329.1:0-51728 GCA_004027635.1 Crocidura indochinensis | reverse complement strand
TTGTGTCTGAAAATTATTGTTATTTCAAGAATGTCTTTCATTTTTCTTAAAACCCATAGATGTGTGATACCATTCTGCGTTTTTCTCTCTCTTTCTGACTTATTTCACTCAGCATGAGAGATTCCATGTGCATCCATGTGTAGGAAAATTTCATGACTTCATCTCTTCTGACAGCTGCATAGTATTCCATTGTGTATATATACCACAGTTTCATTAGCCATTCGTCTGTTGAAGGGCATCTAGATTGTTTCCAGTCTTGCTATGGTAAATAGTGCTGCAATGAATACAGGTGTAAGGAAGGGGTTTTTGTATTGCATTTTTGTGTTCCTAGGGTATATTCCTAGGTTGTAGTACTTTCTTTCTGACACCAACACTTTCACTGATTTTAATGTCTCTGTATTGTTTCTTTGTTCACTAAAACTAACATCCATGATTAGTAGGTTTTATTATTTTTATAATTATGTATTTCAAGTTAAAAAATAATAACAGGTACAACAATTGCCTTCAATATATTTTCATTAAATAAATACGTGATAATATGCTGGATAGTTCTGACACTTATGCTTTCAAATAAGGCAATCCTTTAGACAAATTTTTTATTCTTTTTAAATGTTAATTCATATTTTTTACTTTTAAACTTGGAGAAAGGTCACTCTAGATGATTAAATTTTAAAACCTTTGAGAGAAGGTGTCAGGGTGATAACACAGCAGATAGAGCACTTGCTTTGTATATTGATGTCTGGGGTTCAATCTCCTGAATCTCATATGCTGCTACAAGCACTGCCAACAGTGATCCCAAAGTCAGGAGTAGATTCTCAATATAAGAAATAGATCCTGAACACTACTGGGTGTGACTTAAAAATAAAATATATATCTGAGGGGAAATATGTTATTTGAGCCTCTGCTAATTCAAGAACAGCTAAAATGTACTTGAATAAAATTGCAAATTTACTGTTACTTGGGGCAGTCAGTTCTAGAGTTTTCAATGGGATCCTATTTCATGAAATAAAATTCCTGAATCGTGTAGGCATTGAATCATTTTTGTAATGTTTTTCTAAATTATTACAAAAATTGAAAAGGTGTGTTTTATTTTTCTGGGACTCTGGGTTTAGGCCGCACCGAGCTGTGGTTAGGGTTTTCTACTGGCTTTGCCCTCAGGGATCATCTTGGTGAACATCAGAATACTATATGTGGTGCCAGGATTAAATCATGGTCCTAGGCAAATATCCTACCAAATGCCTTAGGCAAATACCCTACCATGTATATTGCTCTGCTTCTCAAAAATTGTTACTTAGACTGAATATTTTTCTTCATTCTCTTTAAAAATAATTTTGTATTTTTCTATAGCTTCTTAATTTTTATTTTTCTATAGCTTCTTATTTTTTTCTTATTTTTATCTCT
Source organism: Crocidura indochinensis (assembly GCA_004027635.1). Taxonomy (NCBI): domain Eukaryota; kingdom Metazoa; phylum Chordata; class Mammalia; order Eulipotyphla; family Soricidae; genus Crocidura; species Crocidura indochinensis. The sequence goes on along the minus strand of PVKC010001329.1, from coordinate 50,327 downwards.
TTTAGTACATCATAGTACTGATTCTCCTATTAAATTTATTACAGAAGTAAAATACAAAGCCGGGCAGTAGTGCAGCTGTAAATAAGTAAAATACTTGCAGTTCAAGCAATCAATAATAATTCCATAATATTTTTATTTATTTTATTTTTTATTTATCTACTTATTATTCCATAATAGCTTTAAGGATTGACAAATATCTTAAAATGTTTGGATCCTCAATTGGTGAGATATTTGTCATCTTGTTGATCATTAGTAAATCTACATATACCTTAACTTTCTTCAGTTTTAAACACATTTTGTTTGATTGTTGTTATTGTTGGTTTCCATTACACCAAATCATGCTTAGGTTATTCTGGCCTTTTTCTCAGCGATCTCTATAGATATGTCTAAAGGAACGTAGGTGTTTCCAAGGGTTTAAAGTCAGTTTAGCTACTTGAAAGACAAATATTTACTCTACTAGTTGCTATTACTCTAACCTTTTAACATTTGAAAGTGATGTTTGGGTAATTTATCTTCCTAGATCTTGGTAGCTGATTGTGTTGTTTCTCAGTGTTGTGTGTGCATTCATGTTGTGTTGTGTGTACATCATAACAAGACTATTCATCACCTAGTAATGTCATTTTACTAATGAAACTTACAAAATATTCAAGAGAAAGTCACAAATATACCCCAGAATGGCCTTTTAAATATCATTTTACATGCAAATCACTATCTGCTCAGGTATAAAGTAAGAGACGAAAACACCTTTATTTATATTAGATAAATTAGATATCAGTACATAGAAAGAAATTATTCATCACAATATCTTGGAAAGAAGTTATCACAGTCATATTTCCAAATCATTTGCTTAATTTATATAAACACTTTGAGTTATTAAAGAAAGAGCTATAACTTTTATGTAAATTTTCATAAATTGAATAATATCAAGAACAATATAATTAAATAAAGTTGAATCAAGCCAATTTTAAAAACCAACAGGATTGGTGTGGTGTCAGAAGTTTAATCTTGAGAACTTCCCATTTTCTAAGGGTGCAGGTTTAACATTCAAAATATCTACAGACTAAGTTCTACTTATATGAACTTCATGTTTACCCTAGTGCAAAGGTAGATAGAAATGGACTCTGGTTTCAATCTTGGATTGGGCATGCCTTAAGCACTAAACCCAACAATTAACATATTATAAACCATCATTCCTAAAATGATGTTTTAAGAACAGAAAACTTTTAAGTATTTGTTAATGATCCATAAAATGTTAGAGAAATATTTGTACAAAGTAGAAATAGTACATTTGTCATGGTACAGTTAGTGCTCTTCTGTGTATAAAGGTTGAAAAATAATCTAGACATGATAATATGGCAGACTTGAACAGACATTCAAAGTACAAAATAGATTGTACAATTTGCTTCTCATGTTTAAATTTTATGAATTGTACCAGTGCTGAATTTCATGTTTAATTATGCTGTAGTGACGCAGATGCTAATTTTGTCTGATGTTGGTAAAGGTTATATAAGAGGTAATGATGTATTTCTTTAAAAATATTGTAACTCTACAATTATATTTCAAATAAGGCACAAGTAAAACAAATAAATCATTTTAGATAAATTTTATGCTGTCTCTTACTTTTCTCAGTGGAATATAGGATACTCCTATGCATTCGTGCATTCAGATACTTTTAAGGATATTTAATAACCATTCCCCCCTTTTGGTGATAAAATATTTTATCAAAGTTATTAAAATGTAAATGTTAGTTTTATTGTTTAGTTATAACTGACTCACATTCAGTAATAGTCTAGAAACATACTAGCTAATTTAAAATTAATCTACCCATCTCTGCCCTCTATTGGGCTCCCTACATATTTAATTAAAGAAGATAAAATGTATCTCAAATGCCACACACTGTTAGATAATGTGCCCAGGGTAAAACATAATTGATAGTCATTTTATTGCCGAGGAAGGTCACTGAATTTGCATGATTATTCTTTTATTGTGAATATGTAATTCACATTTGATCCTATGAAGTAGCATCTTGGTTCATAATCCCATTGGGAGCTATTCATTAGCAGTGGGTAACAAGATGAACTAACAAGATGAACATAAGAGCACAATGTCATTCCTTAGGTATAAAAATAGTGCAATGCTGGGATTCATGGTGAGAAGAAAAATGTATTGATACCATGAGATAAATCTTCCATTATTCTCAGTAACTCAGCATGATTAAAACCTTTCTTGGGTGCAACACTTCGTTTGAGCTCTGTAATGTCAAAGAAAACTTAAAAAGGTTTAAAATAGAATTTCATAATGATTAAAGGATTAAGATATGACCTTTAGAATGAGGTTAAAGGGTGTATAATTATTTAGCCTGAATACTGCAAAACCAAGAGATAGGTTAGGGTTATCTGTAACAAAAATGAAAAACAATTACACAAAGAACATTATTGTGCATTATCTAAAAATTCTTTAATAAATCTTCAATAAATTGAATATATGTTATAGGATAAATAATTTAGGTAACATCTAAAATGAACTCTTACCAAAACGAGATGTTTTAAGATTATATTATTGTCTATGAATTTTATAGCAATTATAAAAGAAAATGGAACTTACTTAATGTAAGTTATTTAATTGACCTACTTGAAAGACCACTGGGGATAGGCTAAGTTTTGTCATAAGAATTCCTCTCCAGTTTCAGATGTGAGAAATTGTACAGTAGGTAAGGTGCTTCCTTTGCATGTTGCTAACCTCTGTCTCCTGGATGGAATATAATACCACAGAGAAATCTCTGAGCATAGAGCTAAAATTAAGTCTAAAATTGCTGAAAGTAGTACTAAATTCAAATGAACTGTTGATATAAGTCACTGTTTTCCAATATTGGTTGACTTAATAGTTGAAGATGCTGGAATGATACAGGGGTGATTCCAATAGCCTTCGGGCAATTTGGAGGCCTTACATTTTCTTTTTTTTTTCTTTTTTTTGGGTCACACCTGGCAGTGCTCAGGGGTTACTCCTGGCTCCATGCTCAGAAATTGCTCCTGGCAGGCACGGGGGACCATATGGGGCACCGGGATTTGAACCGATGACCTTTTGCATGAAAGGCAAACGTCTTACCTCCATTTTCTTTTATTAAAGATTTTCAAGGGGACACAGAAAAGGCAGCAATAGACCAAATATACTTAGGAGCCTCAATTTAAAATGATGATTTATTGATGTTCAAGTTGACTGAATTACATCAAAAGTACGATCATAATGATAAAAATGATGCATATATCAGGGCCCAGGAGATAGCATGGAGGTAAGGCATTTGCCTTTCATACAAAAGGTCATCGGTTCAAATCCCGGTGCCTCATATGGTCCCCCGTGCCTGCTAGGAGCAATTTCTGAGCATGGAGCCAGGAGTAACCCCTGAGCACTGCCAGGTGTGACGCAAAAAAATGATGTATATATCATATGATGATAAAAACACTTATTGTGTGTAAATGTCAGAAGAGCTCATTGCTTACTGGAAATCCTCAATTTGAACTCAGAGATCATTCATGGAAGAGGTTAAATTACCATTTGCAGTTCTAGGTATCAAACCAGTGCAGGTAATGTGCAAGAAATTACTTTACCTTTGAACTCCAAAGAAGATAACTTTTAAGAATGATAGAAAAGGGCCGGGCGGTGGCGCTGGAGGTAAGGTGCCTGCCTTGCCTTGTGCTAACCTAGGACGGACTGCGGTTCGATCCCCCGGTTCCCCATATGGTCCCCCGTGTCTGCCAGGAGCGACTTCTGAGCGAATAGCCAGGAGTAACCCCTGAGCGACATCGGGTGTGGCCCAAAGACCAAAAAAAAAAAAAAAAAAAGAATGATAGAAAAATATTTTCTGGTATGATATGAAAGATAAATGCACACATTTTAACAAACATTATTCTCCCATAGATCATAGTTGTTTTACCTTAATTGCTTGTACAATATATTGTTCCAGTTTACTGTATGAGTCCAATATCACCTCAGTATTCTTGACTTTTCTCTTAATTCAAAGTACTGTCCATTTTTTCCATGAATGTTTAATAAGATTAACATGCGTTGGATATTGTCTGTCTTGATAATAATATAACAGATGACAAGGAAAGGAGGGAATTAGGAAAGAAGGGAGGGAGGAAGAAAAAGGAATGAAGATGGAAGTAAAAAGGAAGGAATAGACAAGGAAAGGAAAATGAAGGTAAAGAAAAAGGATTGTAGTAAAGTGAGTAGAGCAGGAAGGAGAAAAAGAGGAAGAAAAGAAGGAAGGTAAAAAGGAAATAAGATGGAAGATTAAGAGGGAGGAAGGAAGAAAAATTTATGAAGAAAGGAGGAAAGAAGGAAGGGAAGGAAGGAAAAGTAGAAATTCAGTACATCTGTTAAACAAAATGAATTCATTATAAAAGAATTTAATAATGAACTTGCAGGTTAGTTTTTAGAAATGATAGCAAGTAATATATAAAGTTTCTTTGGGTTATCTAGGGATAAAATTAAACACAATAGCATACCTGTTTTGATAATATAACATTCTGGAATTCAAAGAAATGTGAAATACATTATTTTATATTGTATAACCACCAATTGGACTAACAATTCCAAAGTGGATTCATTAATTCACTTTATTATTGTTATTTTAAGGTATCTGCTTTCTCTTTCTTAATATTGCTATTTAATATCTTTATTTTCCACATGGAAATTATTTTTAATAATTTATTTAAACTAATGGCTACAAACATGTTCCTAATTGGGTTTCAGCTAAAAAACATGCACTTCCTATTTCACCAGTGCAACTTTCATCCACCATTGTCCTTCTGTTTCCACCTCCCCTGACCCCTTGCCTGACTTCAAGATAGGTATTGTATTTCTCTCTATCATTGTCATGGTAACTGTTAGTGTAGCTATTTCTCTAACTTCACTTACCACTCATTGTGATAAGCTTGTTATCAAGGGATGGACCTTCCAATATTCATTTCTATGGTGTCTGGATGCTATTATTATATTTCTTTTATTTTTCATAAATCCAAATGTGAGTGAGATAATTATTTATGTCTCTCCCTCTGACTTATATTAGTCAATGTAATAGTCTATTCTCACAATGACATATTACTCAAAATAATAGTTTTGAAATCCATCCATGTATAAGCAAATTTCTTCTAACAACTATATTGCATTGTATAGATGCTTTTTAGTCACTATCCCTTGTTCAATATCTGGGTAGTTTCCAAATTCTGTAAATAGTGGTGCTATTTTCCAAATTATTGTAAATAGTACTGTGATGGACATAGGAGTGCAGAGGTTGATGTTGTTTTGTGCTTTTCGTCATAGGTCATATAAATAGGAGTAGCTGGATCATATGGGAATTCAATGTCCATTTTAAGGACTTCCCAAAGTGTTTCCAGAAAGATTAGACTAAAATATATTCTCATTAGCAGTGAACGAAAGTTACTTTCTCCCTACATCTGCAACAGAAGTGAGTTTGTTGTTGTTGTTGTTCTCTGTGATGTGTGCCACTCTTTGTAGCATGAGATAATACATCATTGCTATTTAGATTTGCATTTTGATGATTATTAGTGATGTGGGAACATTTCATGTACTTTTTGATCATCTGTATTGCTTCTTTGTATATTTCTTCTCCCCATTTTTTGATGGGGTTAGATTTTTTTCTTGTTTAGTTCTGTTCATTACTTGTATATCTTAGATATTAGCCCCTTATCTGATGGATGCTGTATAAATAGTTTCTCTCATTCCGTGGGTGATCTTTTTTATTAAACAAACTGTTTCTTTTGAATTGCAGAGGTAGAAATAAACAATATTTTACACAAGGATCATGCATAAAGTAGCTTTGACCTTTGACCCAAGACTTACCCTGAATGATGGCAACCTCTTTTGACACCTTCTCCATTCTTTTAAGGCAGGTACAACAGCAGTTGTCAAGGAAAGACAAAGGAACACAGAGCAGCAAAGCAAGCACTACCAAAGAAAAGCAGAAAACAGAGCACCAGTGACAGACCAGCCAATCATTAAATAATTAAGCATAAGAACATGGATATTGTGTATGTGGCTTCTGAGGGAAGAGTTGACTTGAAACTACATATTTAAGACTATAAAATAATTACTTCATATCGGTAGCATTTGTATGTTAATTTTTGTACAGTAATACAAGGACCTCTCTGGAATTCACCATTTTCAAGATGACTTATTGGAATGTTCATATTTCTGTTGGTAAGAAATGTCAGAACGAAAAAGTTTTTATTGCAGTCAATAGTCAAAATAGATATTTTCTGATTTTGTCAAATTTGGTAGCCAATTTCTTTTGTGAGTGTCCATATCAATGTAATTTATTTCTAGTCAATCTTTCCTGGAAGTAAAGTACTTTTAAAATATGTCTATTAATGGAGTTCCTTAGGTCTTTACCTTATCTGTGCTTTCCGTGGCTCAGATATAAATTCAGAAGCTTTTGTTCTCAGAGAACTGACTAAACCCAAGGGTGATATACAGCTTCAGATTACTTGGTAAAGAAAAATAAAAGCAAAATGACATTTTTTGTACTAACTTTACTTATGATGTTTTTTCAGTGAACTTCAGTAATATTTTTAGAGAGTTTATTTTTTAAATAAATTATATTATATGCCATTCTATCATATAATTTTGACTACCATAAGCAAATACACACTCTGCATATAGGAAATGTAAATTCATGTCAACCACTGGACCATAATATAAAATATATTGCTTACTTTGTTTTAACTCCCACAAGAAATATTAGCGAAGAAATGTTTATCTTACCAGAATCCTCCAGCCGCTAACCTATAAGTTGGCATAGTGTGCCTAATTGATCATTCTTTCTGGATGGAGGTGTATAAAGAAAGGACTCTTACTTCAGTTCACCAGATAGTTTGAAAGGCATCTGTCTTAGAAAAAGAAAATTTCTCTTTAGTTTTAATAGCCCATGAATAGGTTTTTAATCAATGAATATGAGAAAAACTGTTACAATTTGCAGTTCTGGCACATAATTGAATTGTTTGTTGATCAACTCTAAGTCTGTTATCTTCTAAGGCCTGCCCGAAAAATAAACCTTGTATGTTTTACATTCTCAGGCAAATATTTATGTATTATAGAACTACCAACTAACTTAATGTACCTTTAATAACCCTATTGTGTTGTGAACCATATAAACATTACCCATACATTAGGCAAAATGTTGCATTAAACGATTACTTCATTTTTAATTGTGTTCATCTAATATTTTTTATTTTGTTTGGGGGCCCTCTAATTTTTTATTAAATAAATATGTAATGAATATCAGTTTCTAGTACCATGGTGTTAACACTATTAGGAGCTAATCTTGTTTATATAAGATACCTATATATTTTAATATTTGATTCTATGTGAAGCATTGAAAAACATAAGTGCTTTAAATTTACATTTAATGATCACCAATATTTATTTGATAAAAATAATTAGATTATATACTGACTGATTACAGCATGCTAAAGTTTGTTACTGCTGTCATTAAATTTACTAAAATACTTTTTATATTTATTAAGTAATATTGATCCTTACAAAAATTTTCCTAGTCATTATTTAAGTATTATGAAATATATTGATCATTAATTGTTAACTGGCTTCAGTTTGAACTGAATATCACTTATAATATCATATATCTGGTAATATTAAGTCATTTTACTGAGATATTTATACTTTTTTATTTATATATTTAATATATTTATACTTATTTATGTAAGTAATATATAATATACTATATTATATATTATAATATATAATATATAAAATATTAAATGTATTTTATATATTTATACTTTTTATTTGTATATTTAAACTTTATATTTATGTGGCACAAGACTGTTTCCTCTAGTCTTACTCCTTGTTTTCAAGTGATCTTATTTTCAAGATTACTAGTGGTGGTATTAGAGGATCATAGGTAATGTCAGGAATTGAATTCATGCAAGGCAACTTTCTTAACTCCTGTACTATATCTCTGTTTCACTTTTTCAATTGAGCATTTTACTGTTGATTATAAAATAGAGTTGATCATCTGCCTGAGTGCATTTTACTTGAAACTAAAATATATTTAGAGTATAAAATGTTAGATACACTGATATTATACAAAATAATAAATGTAATATATTAGATTTAATTTTATTTATAAGATTTTGTTTTGTTTTGTTTTTTTGGGCCATACCTGGTGATGCTCCTGGCTATGTGTTCAGAAATCACTTCTGGCTTGCAGGACCATATGGGACAACATGGAATCAAACCTCAGTCCATCCTAGGCTAGCGCATGCAAACGCCTTACCTCCATGCTATCTCCCGGGCCCCATAAGGCAAATTTTTTTTTTTTTTGGTTTTTGGGTCACACCCGACAGTGCTCAGGGGTTACTCCTGGTTCCATGCACTGGGATTCATACCGATGACCTTTTGCATGAAAGGCAAACGCCTTGCCTCCATGCTAAAAGCAATAAGTGCATTTAAAAATTTTGGATGGGGCCCGGGAGATAGCATGGAGGTAAGGCGTTTGCATTTCATACAAAGGGTCATCGGTTCGAATCTCGGTGCCCCATATGGTCCCCCGTGCCTGCCAGGAGCAATTTCTGAGCATGAAGCCAGGAGTAACCCCTGAGCACTGCCTGGTGTGACCCAAAAACCAAAAAAAAAGAAAAAAAGAAAAAAAGAAAATTTGGGAGGCTGGAGTGTTGACTTCAAGAGGTAAGGCATCTCCTTGTCAGAGATAGCCTAGAATAGACCATGGTTCAATCCCTCAGCATTCCATATGGTCCCCAAGTTAGGAACAATTTCTGAGTACATAGCCAGGAGTAACCCATGAGTGTCCCAGGTGTGGCCCAAAAAGCAAAAAAAAAATTTTTGGACACACCCAATGTTAATGCCCAGAGATTATTCTTGACTCTGTATGGAAGGGCCATTTGGGGTTGCAAGGGTGAACCTGGATTGGCCTCCTGGCAACTCCCTAACCTCTTCTATGAATTCTAGTACCAGTTAAACGTGTTATTTTTATTTTAATCTTTCCTTAACCTGATTTGTACATTTGAAGAAATATGTTTTGCTGGGATAAATCAATACAATTTTTAGAAAAATATATTATTAGCTAGCCCTCTAGATATATATTTATATATATACATATATATGAAAAGTAACTATAATTTCTTTTCTGTCTTGCAAATATAAATTTATCTGAAATGACTCACTTTTTTTGTTCAAGAATCTAAGACTATAGAGAGTTTAAAGTGAACAATCAGTAGTAGAAGACATCTCTTGATCAGAGAAACTAATATTAGATGAGGTTTCATTACCATGGATGAATAATTAGACATAAAAATGAAGAAATAATTAAATTTCAAACCACAAACACCAAGAAGCAAACAAAAAACAAAAAACATAAAAAATTTAAGCATGCTTCAGACCCTTGCAAAGCTTCCAGAATCCACGTTGAGATCAAGGCAGACCCTTGCAAAACTTCCAGTCCCCAGACTCAGATCAACGCTTTATTAAAAGCATTGGTTCCATCCAACATCATTGCTCTGGATTCCCAGACGAAGACTCAACCTAAAATTTTTGAGGAGAATTTGGCAGGCTTGAAAACCTAGGCATTTTAAGACAGGAAAATTTACACCTGAAATTATCCTAACTCATTCTATCTAGAGAGCAATCTCATTGTTATTAGACTTGGCTGTTTGGAAAGAATTAAAGGAACCCTAGAGGACAATGAGCATCTTTAAAAATGAATAAGACTGTTGGGGCCAAGCAGAGACCTTGGAGAGCCAGAAAGTCCCAACATCATTTTTATTACTGGTAGGAGAAAAGACATTTTTACAAAACAAGCATCCAGTAGGAAAAACAGAAACCCTATGCTTACTTTTATTAATACTTTAAATATTCAATCATGAGGAACTTATTTACCACGAGATGCAATTTTTTCAAGATATTTATTTTGATCTCAATTTGCATTCAACCAGTTTTTAAATCTCTTTAAGTTTTGTCGAGTCTTCCTGTAAGACAAAAGTTAAAGTATGACTTTACAGTCTACATTTTTACATTTCTCTGTATTTGATACTAATTCAGGTAGTGCAAACACATCACATATTTACTTCAAATATAGATATAAGTGAGTACAGGTGGCGGGAGTATTAGCACAGCAGTAGGATGGTTATCTTATATGCAGCTGACCAGAGACAGACCCAAGTTCTGTTCTCAGCATCCCATATGGTCCCTCGAGCCTGCTAAGAGTGATTTCTGAGCTTATAAGGAGTAACCCTTGAGTGCAGACAAGTGTGTCCCAAATCCACCCCACAGAAAGAAGTGTGTATAAATGTAAGAAGCTAATAAGTCATTAAGCTTCATACATATAACTCTGCACTTCAAATGATAAAATATATATTTTGGCCATTGTAATATATTACTCAACTTTGAAAAAATAAAAATATTAGCCAAATTATAAGAAAATATAATGCTTTCTGTTACCACTTATAAAATAATATGACTTATATTAAATATGATATATATTATATATAAATATATAACATATTATATCCATAAGAATATAAAAATCAAATTCCATTTTTAAGTCTACAACTTACAGTGTTGAGGCCAAATACTGGGGGTCTACTCAGAGATGACATCCGGAGGGGCTGTTAGATTGAACTAAAATAATCCATGATAATCACTTTACAAGATATTCAATATAATTACTTACACACTGTAATATATCTCTGGCCCTAAACTGCATTTTTATGTTTTAAAACTACCCTTCAATAAGTTTTAATTCTGCAATTTATTACTAGCAATGTCTTTAAAATATGATAATTCAATTTTATGTTTGGATATTATGTATCATATTGCATAACATACCAATAGGCTACTGTTGGTATTGTTGAAAGTGAAAAATAAATGCACATTAGTTAATATCAAGTTACAAATATTTTGCTAAAAATAGGAATCAATGAATATGAGATATGAAATAATGTGAGGATAATCTTACTATTGAGAAATCGATTATAGATAACAGATTTTTAACATATTGAGTTTTACATAGAGATATAGATATGTATTTTTTTGTGGAATATTGCTATGTCTTCATAAAAATAAATTCTATTGTATTTCAAGTTGTGTTAACCTGTAAGATATACTTATAAATGGAACAAGATAAACTTAAAGAAAAGTATGATATTAATTATTGTGGATTCTATAATAACTATTATTATAGAGGAAATATTGGTAATGACAGAAAGTAGAGAAATGGACCAACATGAAAATGTTATAGTATATAATTTATATTTTGCAATTTGGTGAACTTCAAATTTGAAGTGTGATAAAGATAATCAATTTTATATATACATATATATATACACAGAACTAAGATCTTTAGTGCCCTTACTACACATACATAAAACAAAAAATAGTCAATATGTGTAAATGTGATGTGAATTAGACTATTTTAGTGATTATATCACTATATATATCAAGTTATCAGTACATCCTAAGAAAATTTATTAGAATATGTAAAATGACAAATCTTACACAGTGATATTTAAGGTAGTCAACTGCAAATCTTACACAGTGATACTTAAGATACATGGTGACAATAAATGAGGTCCTTTCCACCAGTGTTGTTCTCCTTTCATCCCTATTCCCAAGCATATATCCCTTATCACCCTCCTTTGTCCCCCAGAATGCTAGTGCATCTAAAAGCTTATATGTTAACCCTAATGTAAACCATTTTTTTTCCAGTTCCAAATATTTTTACTAGTGGTTTCTTAAAGGTTTGGAGTCAAGGGAGCACTGTAAAAACAATGTTAGTGTGGAAATTATCGTTTGCATCCCACCAAAGTATGGAGCTCATGGAAAAAGAAAAAAGTATGGAACTCATGGAAAAAGAAAAACTTTGGCCAAAGTGCACAGAGACCCTAACCCTGGAATTTCCTGACATAAGACCATTTCTAATCTACAGGCAAGCTAGTTTGTCCAATCCTTGTCATTGTCTGTAGTGCCCACACAGTTATACTTTTCAAAGTCTCTGTTGTTGATCTCATGTTTCTATATAGAAGGTCCTGGCATGTGTATATCCTACAATGAAGTCAGGATAGTGCGGAGAGGCATCTAATTTCAACTTGTAATTAACAGGCAATGCAGAAAGCCCTGTCCAGTACGCAGGTCATTATTGTTGCTTAAGTCTTCTCAGTGTTAAGGGAAGACTCCTTTGAGTAAATCCATGTCAGAGCAGCAATAGGGTCTTCCCCAGTAGAGGATTGCTTCCAGATGATGTCATAAACAGCGTTGAATGTTTCATAGATGGCTTCCCTGGTTCAGGGGTAACTGGAAATACCCAAACTTCTGAGGCCTGTGCCGGGTCATCATGTCAATGTTCAGGGTTTGTAAGGCTCCATTGCACCACAAGATTTGTGTTCCTATCTCTATTAGATAAGAACTTATTTGTATATATAATATTTTTCATTTTAATGTGCCCATGCAAACAAGGAATAATGCCACCTGGCATTATCATAGCATAAGGGGACCACAAGAACAAGTCCAACAATCCCTGTGACCTGGTTCAAACATAAGAATTAAACTGAAGGACTCTATCACCAAAATTCCTTATTGAAAAATTCACGAGATTGGTGCCTATGGGGATGCTAGAACAAGTCCAACAATTCAATTGACTTGGTTTTTATATAAACGTTAAATGGAGGGAGAATTCTACAAACTCTCTTATTTGAAAATTGTAATGTTCATAACACCAAGTAAAAAAGGTTTGTGCCCTAATACTAATTCATGCAAATAAATGTAGAGATGGTTGTTTCTCATTCATTTGAGAAAAATATCTCTTCGTCTCTTAAAAACTCAAAGCAAGTAGACATGAACAGTTTTCTGAACTACTGTGATAGTTAGTCCTTACCTATCATTTTGTAACTGAACTAGACATTTTGGTTTTCAGACTCAGTACAGATATTAATTGAGTATAGCAGCTCAATAATATGAAACTCTTATGATCTCTGAACTAGTAAAATGGAAGGCAGTTCTTTTTATTTTTTTCCTTTTCATTGAAGAGAAGTATTATTCTGTGTTTGAAAGGACTATGTAAATTTTATAAGGTTCTCAGCAGTGAATTTTGTCATTTCTATTCTAGAGAGGTTGATAAAGGGAGAAAATGGGAGGGAGTTAGAACCAACTGCAGAGTTCCACATGCTTTGCTGTTTGTCACTGACTAAACTCATCACGTATATTAGGTTATGAAAGAGATCTGCTGGAAGAATAAGGATTTTACTAGAACATTTCAGAATTATATTAAAGTGAGATTTATATTGATACTTACGATGAAAATTAATGCTTATTCTGTTAGCTGCTGTGATGTGAGGAAATGTACAATGTTGGGCACATTATCCACCCAGTCAGAACTAGCTATATAAAATATAAAAGGAAATAAAGGAAACAAAAGGGATGGATATAGAGAAAGATAAATTTAAAGTAATTTTTGGAAGTGTAACAAGAAAAAATAAAAAGAAGACAGTAAAATATAATATATTAGAGAAATAATATTAAACAGGAAAAAGCTTATGCTTTATTTATTTTATTTATGCTTTATGTATTTATTTTATATTTAAAAACAGTAAAGCTAAAAGACAATAGAATTAATAATATTAATTTCATTTTTAATTTTGATTATAAGTTCTTTCACATATATGTTAAAGTCAAAGCATAAGCTTTCAATTCTGAAGATACATGTATGTAACTTTTTGAAGTTCTAATTTACTTTATAGTTTTGGTCAAAATATCAATTTAATGAGGCCCATAAAGTTTACATATGCCACTAAAATATGAAACTTGGCAGCATAAAAACCTAAGCTTTACCTGGTCTTAATGGTACTGAATGAGTTACTAATTTTTCTGTGCCTCAATTTTCTCAATACACATTGTTTAAGGTTTACAGTAGTGTCATATGTTAGGACCTTCAGAAATACCTGAATTGTTAATAATAAAGTTGTTTACTATATAAAATATATTTAATCATTTTAAATTAACATTATATATTTGCACTCAAGGAACACTAGAAATTCTGGAGGACCATATTTATGCTGGGATTTGAAACTTGCTATATATCACAATGGCTCTTGGATTACTTATAATTTTATTTAAAAATATCAGTTAAGAAATGAACAAATGGTGACATAAATAAAAGTGGTTTTTTTACACCTTCATTCTATTTTCCCTCTTAGCATTTAATATTACAATAATAGAATTAATGAATTGTTAAATTCAGAAACTTAGTAAAAGTGGGAAACCAGGGGCCGGGCAGTGGTGCTGGAGGTAAGGTGCCTGCCTTGCCTGCGCTAGCCTAGGATGGACCGTGGTTCGATCCCCCAGTTTCCCATATGGTCCCCCAACACAGGAGCGACTTCTGAGCGCACAGCCAGAGTAACCCCTGAGCGTCACTGGGTGTGGCCCAAAAACCAAAAAAAAAAAAAAAAAAAAAATGAGAGACCAGTATTGCTACTATCTCATTCATTCTATTCCAGTACAAACATTTCAAACATTGCTACTATAATATGCATTCTATTCCAGCCCCAAAATTTCTAAACTATTGTCAATTTTCAAAAATTATTTCATAATTTAGAGCTATTATTTTTGATTGTTCTATTCATAACATCTTTTTATTCTTTTGACTTGGCTTTGTATCTTTTTTGTTTGTTTGTTTTGTTTTTGGGTCATACCCGGCAGCTCTCAGGGGTTATGCCTGGCTCTACTCTCAGAAATTGCCACTGGCAGACTCGGGGGACCATATGGGATGCCGGGATTCGAATCACCGTCTTTCTGCATGCAAAGCAAATACTCTACCTCCATGCTATCTCTCCACCACCTCCCTCCACCCTTATTTTCAATTGTTACTGGTTCTTTCTGTACATAGCTTGTTGTAGATTGGGTATCCATTTTACTGTTGTTGACTTTGGATTTGGCGTTTAAGTTTACTCATGTTTTATTTCTATTCAATGATCATATTACTGGTCTTGGTACTATCCATTTATTTCCCCCTCAATTTATGAGGCAGACCAATTGGATCAAGTTATGTAGTTCTGTTTGAAAAAAAAAAAGAGAGAGAAAAAATGAGAAAACAATACTGGGATAATCTGTCTAGAAGTTACAAATATCAATTCAAAAGAGGAAAGAGGGAAAAAAGAAAAATATAACACACAAAAAAAACCCAAAAATATCAAACAAAACCAGCAACTATAAAAAAGCACAACAAATGCTTTAATGTCCATTACTCCTCTGTATTAAAATATAAAAGATCATAATTACATGCATGGTTGTACACATTTAATTGTATGGATTTTTTGTGTACTATTGTGTAGACTAGTTTGACCATACCCAATTTATATTTAGAAGGGAAATTTATCTAATCTGTTAGAAGATAATGCGACAAATCTTATTATACATGTAGCTAAGGAACACTTTTACTAATAATTGTTTTTATCCAAAGCATAAAAAATATATATGATTGCTTATGTCATGTTCAAAAATCTTACTACAAAATAGGCTTACATGTAGAATTGCTGGAATAAAATCACCCTTAGCTATTTTGTGGTAAATGTCCGACTATGCATTTTAATATCTATCTAAATGTTGACTGCCATCAAAGAGGCAATTTGGATTAATTTCCTTTTCATTTTTTTCTAGTTTTGTCACCAGAATGATGTACTGGCACTTGCATGCTCCATTTGCTCTATAAAGTATGGTAATATGCTCTACTATTTTGACCTTTGTGGAAGCCTAAAATTTAATTAGTTGAATATTTTCCACTAGTCTTCGTCTCAATCTCACTGAGTTGTTAGAAAGAATAGATAACCGTAAAATGTGTGAAAAATGATTAAGGACTTAACATTTCATATATCTTTAATCCTACGATCCCCTCTTTTTTATATTAAGAATTTTTAGATGTACAAGCAGCATTTGAGCAAATAGAAGTCATGATAATACAGCTCATTGCTCAGTACAACACTCATATCATAATGCTTAAAAAGTTTAACTCATTTTGACATAGCTAAAACATGTTTTACTTTAAAGGTGAACATATGATATATTTGGAGGAAATAATTTTTTATGTTGCAGCATATTATTTAGATTTCAGTTGCTTTATACAAATTATTAGCACTAGTAGCAGGTTTCAGGCTAGAAATGAGTGCCAAGGATAGTGTCCTTATAATAGATTGCAAGATAAATGCCTACCCATTGTACTCCAATCCCCAATACAAAATATTTTTACAGAGTAAATATGGGCTATAAAAGTAGTTACATAATCTTTAGTCAAATGAGACATTTTTTGGTATATTTTCATATATATATATATACATTTTGAACACATAATACTGACCATAACAACTTAAATTTTTTTAATTTTTGTATGTTTATGTGTGTATATTTGAAAGTTAAGCAGCAGCCATAATAAAAAGAAGACATCTCTTAAGGTTATTGTGGTATGTTAATTTTTATTCAAGGGGATATTTAGAAAATAAGTAATTTTTGTCACTATCTAAATATTGCATATATACATATAGAGAGACTTCATACAAATTTACTTTGTTATTAGAAAACTATAGTTTTCGGGGTCCGGGAGATAGCATGGAGGTAAGGCGTTTGCCTTTCATGCAAAAGGTCATCAGTTCGAATCCCGGTGCCCCATATGGTCCCCTGTGGCTGCCAGGAGCAATTTCTGAGCATGGAGCCAGGAGTAACCCCTGAGCGCTGCTGGGTGTGACCCAAAAACAAAAAAAGAAAAAGAAAACTATAGTTTTCAGAGGAACAGAAGTTAGACTGCAGGCTAGAATGTTCCTAATTCTGATTCACAAACTGGAGGAAAATGTCTCAACACTATACTATCTCTCTGGTCATACTTATTGGTATGTGTATGCGTTGTGTGTGTGTGTGTATATATATACACATATATATGTGTATATACACATATATACATAGATATGTATATCTAAAGTACTGTTAAGTTTCGATTATATATATGTATACATATACATATATATAATATATATACATATATATAATTGAAACTTAACAGTACTTTAGGGGTCATTCCTGGCTCTGTGTTCTGGGATCTCTACTGATAGGGCTGACTCTTAAGCAAAGGCGAGTTGGTTGCTCCAAGCAGGACACATTCTATCTCTCTAGTCCCATACATGTTGATCTTAAGTAAAGTACATTGATTTTGTATAAACTGAAAGAAAAAAATAGGTCCACAATGTCATATAAAGCCTCGACATTTTATGTTTTGTGTTGTTTACTGGACTAATCTTTGATTTGCTTAGACCTTTTTCTAGTCTACTCCATGTTCTAGGAATTATTCTATTCCTTATTCTAGAACTGAATTCAGCCATCAACCTACAAGGAAAGTGCCTTATCCACATGTTGTCTTTCTATCACCAAACCTAGTAAGCATTTAAAAATATGATTACCTGCTGTTTGTCAACCCTGGGGAAGACAACTCTTTTAAAAAACAAAATTAATTTCAGGGTCGGATTGGTGGCACAAAGGGCCTGTGTGGTAGCACAGTGGTAGGTGTAATGGTTTCATCAACTCTAACTCATGGTTTCTTTGAGCTCTACAGACCTTGATAAATTCATCTCTCTGTATCTCTAATCAAATATTGTTCAGTCTCTTTACCCAAAATAACAAATTTAAAAATAATTATATTCCACTTATGTATTTTGTAATAACTCAGGCACTTTAAGTCAATCAACAAGAATTTGACTTGTTATAAAACAATTCACAGCATGGTAATATTTATTAATTGTATAATAACTCAGCCCATAATGTATTTTAATTATTACAAAGTATTATTTTTTAAAAATCACATTTGTTGGAGAAATCATAAGTGCAAATTCAACTTTATCACACCCCACTTAAAGAAAGCATGCACCAGACATGGCCTTTTGCCTTCCTGGTGCAGTGTGCTTTCTTCAAAAGAATTATTTGCCAAAAAGGTCCGCTTGGAGAAGTCAATCATTTGACCCTTTTCGTGGATTATTTGCTGTAATTCCAACTTGGCTGTGACACTGCACTCTCTCTCTCTCTCTATTTGACCATTATAGAAATCAGGCCTCAGCCCTCAGCATTCCTTCAGACAAAGAAAGGACAGTAACCAAAACCTGCTGGCTAATCTATTTGTCAATCTCACCTCTAGTATAATCTGGCTCCAGCAACTTGTTTTTTCTAAGACTAGCTTTTGATGGTAAACAAATTATCTCCATTTCCCCAAAAATCTATTCTCCAGCAACCTTGATAATCACCATAAATATTTTTGCCTCTTTCCTCTTGGTTTCTTGAAAAACTGGTTTCTCTGTTTACCCAAAAACATCTCCACCTTCAACCTCCAGCACAGTTCTTTCCACCTATGGGAAAGTCATTTTGATACGCAAATTCTAGACCTGCTTCCTATTTTACTGCTCTCCTGCTCTTTGTCTTCACTGATAACACCCTGCATTCCTAAGCCCCTGCCTATAAAAGGTCATCTGCTGAAAAAATAAATTTGTCATCCGTCTTTTTGACGAGGGTCCCCATGCATTTCGTGTGGTTTTATTTTCATAATTTCATATTCATCCGCTTCGTGTTTCCCGCTTAATTTTCAGTGGAAATTTATTTACCCACTAAGGTTTTGCTTAGGGATGTTTACACATCTGCAGCACAACTTAATGGCATTCTAATAGAATAAAAATTGTTCTTAAGCTTTATAATATCTAAAATTGTATTGCTAAATTTTAGTGATAAAATTTTAGGCCTTTAGGATAAAGTTTTATTGCAAACTTGATCTTTTTTCTAAAGTAGTTAATGTGTCTCAAAACTATTTTGTTATTTTATATCTGCCATAACATATACATATAACTATGAGAACTGTTTATAATACCTATTTTGACATCCTCTGTTCAGATAGAATTATTATATATGTGATAATATATTAAATTATTTTAGCCAACTTTATTGCTTTATTTATATTCATAAGAAAAATATTCTGAATTCAAGTTTAAATAGCCACATAATTAGTGTAATAAATTGCATAAAATATGGCAGCATATTGCTCTTTATTTTGTCATATGTTTTATTTATTACTAAATAATATTAGTAAGTGCAGGATTAATAGTGGCAGTGAGTGATAGTAGTGTGGTGATTTTTTTTTTTTGAAATAGTCAGATTGGTAAAAGATAGTAGTAGAGTAGTAATAGTAGTAGCCGCAGTAGCATTGGTAGTAATAGTAGTGGTGGTGGTGGTGGTAGCAATGGTGGTAGTAATAGTAGTAGAAGTGATAGCAATAGTGGTAGTAGTGATCACACCAGCCACAGAAGTAGCAACAAGCAAAGAAATATTAATTCCCAGATATTTTTGATTCTTTGACATAAAATATGCCCAGAATGCTTACATTCCTTAATAATTTGAAATCAGTCTATATTGATTTTCTAGTTGATATTGAATATGCAAATTATTTTTGTTGTTTAGTTGTCAAAATGAGGTGATAATATAACATACATTCCATAATAAGTTAAAAGATTATCTTTTTTTTTTTTTTGGTTTTTGGGCCACACCCTGTGATGCTCAGGGGTTACTCGTGGCTATGCGCTCAGAAGTCGCTCCTGGCTTGGAGAATCATATGGGAAACCAGGGATCAAACCGCAGTTCGTCCTAGGCTAGTGCAGGCAAGGCAGGCACCTTACCTCCAGTGTCACCGCCTGGTTCCAAAAGATTATCTTTTTAAAAATAAATTTTCTCATTAAGTTTACTTGGTTTTTAGGTAATAATTTGAATTACACATTAACTGTCAGAAATCCATGACTCAAACAGAAAATAAAAATTGCTCAGTTAATTTAGAATCAAATCAACTATAATTCAATAGTAATATATACTTATACATAAAAGTACATTTTTAATATATAATTGTGCATATCTCTAGGATATTTTAGTTTAAATACTGAATTTCTTATTTTGGTAATATGGGTAAAGAGGTCTCAAACTAAAGATGAGCATAGGAAAGGATATATGTGGTGCCCAGTATCAAATTGGGTGTATAACAAGCACTTTAACCCCTGTACTATCATGCTGACATATGAATTACTTTAATCAGAATTTATATAATTTCATTTTAGATGGAAAATATTAGTCATAAAACAGGCAGTTAATTTATGTGTTTTGCCACACAGATATAGGTTACAGAGCAATAAATCATACATAGTGATTGGAACATTCCTTAAAATTTTAGCATTTTAGTATAAGAAGGTATTGCCGGAGAGGAGGTCTGTCGGATAATTTTCTACATGCAAAATGAACAAAAAATTATAGTGGCTTTAATTCTCTATATTTGCTGTTTATGTGTTGCTAATGGATAGCATATCCTACCACAAATAACAATACCAATTTATGATTAACATATTTACTGTGATACAAATATAAGGTATTGTGTTAATAAAATGTTTATATTAAATATGCTACTCTACATTGTCTATAAATTATTTTATACTTTAAGTATATAATAAAATGTTTTCCTATGTGAGTTTAAAATCAAATAAAAAATAATTATTGTGTTATGCTGCAATACTTTTACTTCTCTATCCATGGAGAGTATTATTTACATATTTTGTCTGTGGATTTTCCATAACTTGATTATATCTATTATAGTTCCACTTTTCATAATTTCATCTAGACTTTATCTCTCCTTTGTTGTGTTGATTTTTAAACAGTACTTTATATTGTCATTATTATTATTATTGTTTGGATGTTTGTTTGGGACCATACCATGTGGAGTTTGGAACTTACTCCTGGTTCTAAATTCAGAGATATTTCACATGTAGTAACCAGAGTAATTTATGGAAAATCAGGTTCAAACATGAAATATTGGTTGCAAGGCAATAAACTGACCCACAGTAGTCTCTCTGGCTCCCATGCTTTGGATATTTAATCAATCAATTTTGTATCATATGTCATGCAATTTCATGTGTATATTGTATAAAAGATGCCATCAACATTTTGTCACAAATATTTAACTGAGAGAGAAATATATGCAAAAACAGAATAATATTCTGAAAAATGAATGTTCTATGCAATGGATGATTTTAAATTTATTGTTCAGGAAACCATTTTTCCTTGAAGATTATACTTAAAGATTTTGATATGATTGACAAATGCCTTTAAGATTATGTAGTATATTCTAAAGTACTTAAAGTCAAATACCTATGGGCTTTAATCATATGTAGAATTTACCTTTACAAAAAATGCCTAGTTCAGCAATCAGTATTTGATTCAGTATTTGGCAACTGTAATTTAGCCAAATTGATACATAATAATGGCTACCACATGTACAGCTGCACATAAAATATGTTTGTTCGGGAACCTTAATAGCTATGCTCAGGAATTACTCCTAGATCTGTGTCTAGTGATCATTTCTGGTCTTGATCAGGGACTATGTACAGTTCCTAGAGTTGAACTTAGGTTTGTGGCATGTAAGGTCTATGAGTGTTTTACTTCAAATACTACTTTTTTAGCACTGTCTTTTTTCCTGAGTAGTTTTCAAAACTCTCAAGGATATATGGCATGTTATAAGGGAGTTATTTTTGTATGTTTTCTTACTTCAAGTGATTTAATTTGATGTACTTGAATCAAGAATCAGGTAATAAATTTTAAATTATAGAGTAGAAATAGTTGACATAACCTCATTGTGCCTTACCCTTGGATATTTTATTCCATTTGAGTTGGAGAAAAATCCGTGAGTTTTTCTAATAGTGTATAGCACAAATAATATTTTATTCAAATATCATACCCTTTATATCTGACAAGGTGGCCTAAGTTTTGATTGAGCCAAATAGATAAGTCTCTTTTTTTTTCTTTCTGGTTTTGGGGCCACACCTTGTTGTCTATGTACGAGGCAAATAAATGTGCTACTCACTATGCAATATATTGGTCCAGTAAATTTTAGTTTAGAAATTGTCGACATAGACATTTACACCGTGTCTAAGCAATGGTCCAGAAATTGTGTGCTTTATCTTCATTGGATTATTCTATAATTTTCTTTACTAATATAAAAATATGGCTTTACTCTTAGAAATGTATTGCTTAAAAATGAAAAAGTAATTCAACTCTAACATGTCAGAACCTCTTTTTCATAATATTCTTTTTATGTTTGTTTGTTTGTTTTTGGTTTATGGGCCACACCTGGTGATGCTCAGGGGTTACTCCTGTTTATTTGCTCAGAAATCACTCCTGGCTTGGAGGACCATATGGCATGCCGGGAAATTGAACCAAGGAAGGTCCGACCTATGCTAGCATGGGGCTAGCTTGTGCCATCTCTCTGGCCCTTTTTTCATAATATTCTTAAGGGTAAAAAGTCTTTATAGACTATTTCTTCTTTGATTTAAGGCATAGCAGAAATTGTACATAAGAAAATAGAGAAATTATAGGAATCATTAAATAAGGAATGGTTAGATGAAATTTTATGCATATTAGAACTGTAAATATTGCAACTTTGAGACATAACGGAAGAGAGGACTTTTTCTAAAATTTTTATAGATTTCTAAGTGAATTACAATTCTCTCACAGTAATATTTGAGGCACACACCATCGATGTTGTCTTCCCTCCACCCCAAGCATCCCACATCTCCCTGCTTTATACCCGTAATGCTAGTACAACTGTTTTCCCCTTGTACAGCTTGTTGTATGGATTCTGTTGTCCTTGATTTTAGATTTGATATTCATGTCTGATAAGTTTTTTTTAACAGAAACTTGAAACATTTTTGAGGGTCAGGGCACAGCTCGTGATATTTAGTGGTTATTTGCTCAGAAATAACTCATGTCAGGGTTGGGAATCTATAAAAGATTCAGGATTGAACCAAGATTAGCATATGCAAGGCAAGCAAGCTAGCTCCTCTACTATATAGCTCCAGACCAAATCTTGTAACTTTCAGGAAGAAATTACAGCTATAGTCTAAAGGAAATTATATAAGAAGGATGTATGTATATATACATATATATAATTATAGCTATAGTCTAAAGGAAATTATATAAGAAGGATGTATGTATATATACATATATATATAATTATAGCTATAGTCTAAAGGAAATTATATAAGAAGGTATATAAATATATATAAACTGCACTAATTTGAATAGCTTTCATTTTATTATATGTTTGTATGTTTATTTATTTATTTATTTAGTTAGTTAGTTAGTTAGTTGGTTTTTGGGTCAAAACAATCAGTGCTCAGAATTTGCTCCTGGTTCAACATTGACCTCAAGAATTACTTTAAAGCAAACAAGCAAATAAGAGTAGTAACAACAACAGCAACCACAACAAAACAGAATCATTCCTTTACTGCATTATCAAGGGGTATTACTTGGGGTTATAGAGTTTAACAAAAGTCCACAGGTTGGCTGCATACAAGGTAAATATGCCCACTGTACACCGGCACAGGCCCCAACTTTAAAGATAAGGTTAGGAAAGAGTTAGTAAAGGGAAGATTGGATCTATTGTCTTGTAAATATACATGATATGTAGTAGGACCTAAAAGAGATGCAATTTTAAAAAAGCACTAAAGCAATATAGGAAGATTAAAGTGATAACTAAGAAAATAAAAGATCCAGAACATTAAAAAGTGTAATACTTAACACTGAATTAAATAAAAGAAGTGCTCTAGGAATAAACTCCCTTAAAACTTGACATGAAAAGAAAACGTGCCCCTGCCTTAATGTGTTATGTAAAACAATAGTCTTTAGAAAATTTACATACTTCCTGATCCCAATTAACGTGAACAAAAGTTTTCTACACAAATATTAGTTATGGAAACTAATGTTGTCATGATAAAAATCAATTAGTTGCATGAACTAGAGCAGGAAATATGAAACTAATATAACTTTGTATATCTGAAATTAAAGGTACAATGCTACAATATGGATAAATAATCCTTTTTAGTTAAAAAAATGGAATAATGTGATTTGAGTGCAAATTGTGGCATGCATGCATATTGCCAATCTTTGAAAGAGGAAAAAATGCTCATTTGTAGAACTAGAAATCCAAAGGGATTGAAAGATCATGTTAAGGATGAGCCAGACCAGACAATTTAAATGTTTTCCTGGGCCTAACATTAATCTTTATTTCCTAGAAAACTATCAGTTGGATAGAATTTGAATAAATTAATCAGGAGATTAGCAAGGAGATTAAGGGAATCTCTAGAGAAACCATAAGAACTCCTAGAAATCTCTCTGACTCTCTCTCTCTCTCTCTCTCTCTTTTTCTCTCTCTCTCTCTCTCTTTTTCTCTGGGTTGGGGCCGAAAGACCTTATTAATAGGTCTCAGAAAGCCCAGTAAGGTCAAAACATTCTCAGATAACTGGGCTGGCAATATAATGCAAGTGTCCATGGGACTAATGATTTTCAGAACTGCAATGTTGGCTATTACCAGAACCATCTTAAACACATCTTCACTTCTGAAATTTCTCTTCAGTCTCATCACTGGATGTAGCAGTATATACATAAATAAATAAACTAATAAGTGATGTGGTATATTTTCTAAACTCATTTTCTACTGGCTGCTTCATTTTTACTTCAATTTCCTTTCTCATATATATTTCCATTATTTACTTCATCTTGGATATGTATCACCAATTCCTCTTCAATTCCACATAAATAAATTGCATTGAATAAAATATAAATAAATATATTTTTGTCATTGCTACTAGATTAATTTTTGAAGAAATAGATTCAATTTCAATTGTATAACAAACTAAAACCTTTTTTACTTGAGAGTGATTACTCAATATAAAGCATGTTCTTTGATTTAATTTTATATTGTAATGCCTCCTATTTTCTTTATATTGAATTAGCATTAAATGCTGACACAAAATAGCATAATATTTTAATAGTCTGTGTCTATATATTTTTGCTTTTTTTTCATTAATTTTCACTGTAGATAAAAACAACTTCATGATAAAAGTAAACAACTATTAGTTATTAAGACTAAGATTAAGATTGGGATTAAGATTTGGGTATACATTTTCTAAATTGTCATTTACTCCTCTGAAATCATCTTAATAAATACTTTTGCTGCATTAAATTGATAATTGGATTAAACTGGAAAGTCCAAGAATACGTTTTTTGACACAGGCATTCTATTCATGTTTACCTTCTTTTTGAGGAGTTTTATTCTCCATTATCATAGTAGCTCTATCTGTCTGGAATCAAATCCTAAAATAGTTTGAAGTTCAGTGATGAGTTCTATAAAATAAAATACAAGTTGCTATGAGCTATACTCAGTTTTTTTTTCTTTTTTTTTCCTTTGGGCCACACATGGTGATGCTCAGGGGTTACTCCTGGCTATGCACTCAGAAATCACTCCTGACTTGGGGGACCATATGAGACCTGGGGGATTGAACCGGGTCAGTCCTTGGCCAGTGGCATGGAAGCCATTTCCCTAGCACTTCGCCACCGCTCCAGCCCTGGGAGCTACATTTTATTAATTACTACAAAAACAAAACAAAAATCACTTAGTATAGTTCTAAATCTCTAATGGATATATGAAGCTTATGTAGTAATAAAAATGGAATATATGTATATATATACATAATCAAGAAGGCTAATAAGACTATGGTAAAAATGAAAGTAATTTTTGGAGATCTTTAGAAAACAAATGAGTTCAAATGAGATTAGAAACTCAAACTTAAAAAAGAACTTTTGTTGTGAAAAACAAAATGAGTTTTGATCCAATCTAACAGAGCAGGACACTTTTTGTTGTTTTATTTGAATTTTGTTTTTTTGAGCTACACCACTTTGAAATTAGAACTTACTATGGGCTCAAAATTCACCCCTAAGATACTTGGAGGAGCATAGGGATGCTAGGAATTGGACCTAGCTTGGTCAATTGCAAATCAATTACCTTTATGCTGCACTATTGCTCTGCCCTTAGGAGCAAGTGTTTAGTGATAGAGAATGTCATGCTAATCTTTTTTATTTGAAGTTCTCACTTGCAAGTTACAGAATGGTGGAAAATAATATGAATGTGCATATTTATTTAAGTGAATTTTTATAAGATTCTAATATATCTATCTAGTAGTTGAAAATAAGGTAAAGACATGTAATCAAAGGAATAAATTGTCTAACACTTTGGTTTCTCTTTCCAGATGTTTCATTTTAGAATATTTGGGTAAGTGATGATTCAATGCTTTTGTTATTTTCTTAGCTGAAGTT
This sequence comes from Crocidura indochinensis, assembly GCA_004027635.1. Classification (NCBI taxonomy): domain Eukaryota; kingdom Metazoa; phylum Chordata; class Mammalia; order Eulipotyphla; family Soricidae; genus Crocidura; species Crocidura indochinensis. Next base: position 24,080 of record PVKC010001329.1, on the reverse strand, counting down.
TTTTAGATATGTTCTCTAGGACTTATTTTTATACATATATATATACATACATATATTTGTACATATCTTTATATATGAAAATACTCTTATCTATATGACTTTTTTACTTTGACAATTTTGGAATTCAATAAACCGCTGACTTGATACAACATACAAAATTAGCATGAAATTTCACTGAATTCATATGAATATATATGTATATAGATATGTATAAACTTACCCTTTGCTAGCAGTAAGTAGTTACAGAAAACATAAATATACTAATATACACCTTAAAATTTTAAGGGACTTAAATGAGTGGAGGTAAATATTGTAGGCGAATAGGGTGTCCTTGATAAAAAGGTTTTCATTCTTTTCTTTTTTTTTTTAATAATAAAACTTCCAAGTCACCAATCCTCAAGTAATCCAAAGGCATGTAGATCACAGCCCCTTAGGATGTAAAAACATCCTTTTTTTAAAAAAAAATGGAGAAATTGAGGCACCAAGAGAAGTATGTACCTACTCAGAAAGGAAAAACTTCACTAAAATTTTAAAAAAGCAAAATAACCTTAAGTAGGCTCTTGGATGATATGGGGTACACAAGTTACACACTTTGTACTATATCTTATTAGGTTACTAGTTTATTTTGTAAGGTTAATGTAAATATTTTAGTACAAATATATTCATATTAAATTAATCATTAACACATGGACATATTCTAAAATGGAAATTTAAATTTTAATTAGAATGGTTATATACTTTAAGCTCATTCTCCTGGAATTTGTGCATCTCCACTAAATAAATTTTTTTATTTATTTTTATTTTTTTCCACTAGACAAAGTTAATTCAACATTATACTATCAAAATTATACCCTACAATTTTCTTAGAAGGTGACAGCTTATTTTCTACTTGTTTTTTCCTACAGATATAAAAACAAACCACAAAATTATAATTATACATTACTAAAATTATATCTTATATTCTAAAAATACAAGTTGTATTTTTATTTGAAATCTGAATTTTAGCTGGTCCCTTTATGCTCTCCTTTTTATTATACCTGATGATTCATAACAGTGTTAATATTTATATTTCAGAAAGAAAATGTCACTGCAGTACACAAAAAATATTATTTTCAAAATAGAATTTCAAAACACAAACCGCCTAAATTATTTAGAAGTATTTCATCTTAGGGTACCTCACTTCTTTATTGCGAAGAGTCTAAAGCTCTTTGTTGGTTAAATAAATATATTTAAATTTACTGTACTGACTACTTAGAAATATAAACAATAATTTGTAAAATGCATATAGACTCTCACTTTAGGTAATAAATAGCAGAACACTTCCTTTCTTGTTTCACATCTAAAATTATGTTCTACTTCCGGGGCCGAAGAGGTTGCGCAGAACTAGGGCGCTTGCCTTGCACACAACTCACCTGGAAGTGACCATGGTTCGTTCTTCCGAATCCCATATGGTAGCCCAAGCCACGAGCAATATTTGAGCTCAGAGCCAGGAGTAATCCTTGAGCATTGCAGGGTGTGCCCCCATTCAAAATTTTGTTCTACATGAACAGTAGCAGCAAGAAAAATATTCTATTCTATAAGACAGCGAATGTATTTTGTTCTTCACAATCACCCATTAAATTCAGTTTTGGTCCTGCAAAAACATTGTCCAACTCTAAATATAATCTTGGGAAAAATGTGAAGAGCTAAATCGATCAGGTATTTGGATTATAAACTGGTGCTTTCACTGAATGGGGTTAAGCAGACCATCTCCAACAGTCCCAACCACACTTTCAATTGCAGGGGTGATGAACAAGTTTGACACAAAGAGCCAGAATTTTAAACTGTGAGTGTCAGAGAACCGCACTACGCAGTGACCTGCCAAAACAGACAAACACTATCACAAAAACATATCTTTTTAACAATCATACATTAAACACATATTGCATTTTGCCATTTTGAGTGAGGGTCAAAATCCTGCAGTGATGGTGAGGGTGTGCTGTGTCCTCCACACTAAGAACTAAGATGTGACCCAACATGTGACACACGAGTCCCCCCACCCAGCTCGCTGGACCATGCAGTTGTTTCCGAGGGATGGGAGCCGGGATGCTGCAGCCTGGGGGGTGGCACTACATGCTCGGACATCTCTTCTTAGAGGTCCCTCCTCAGAAACAGCATAGCAAAACCCAAACTTGGCAAAAAAAAGTCACAGTATACAAAATATTAATAAGAGGCAAAGAGCTGCATTCATTTTGGTGGGGAGCAACATGAGGCTCAAGAGTCGTGTGTTTGCCACCTCTGCTACATAGGTTGGCATTGAAAGGGTCAAGTTCCGTAAGTGAAATTCTAAAGTTTTCATGTCACCAAATCATTCCAGTTTGTATGCATGACTGTATACAAGGCCTCACCAATAGCCACTAGGAAAAAGTAAATTTGATGGAAATACTTTGGAGCAAACAACCTTGATCAGTTGGCAAATACAGTAACATAGAAGGCTTATTTGTCACTAACCAGCTCAGTAAATCCTCAGACAATGACTATAGTAATACCATTGAAATATACATTACTTAAAAATTCCTTTTATTAATCTATTTTTTCACAATTCCTGTTGCAACAGCCTTATAAAACAATTACTTTGTGCCTCCTAAAGCAGAAATATTGATGGGGTAAGTGGGAATTTCCAGTGTATACAACCGAAGTACTAAGCAGTGCCGTTAAGTGGGCTGACATTACATAGAATATACGAAACCCCAGAGTCCAGACATAAGTGCAAACTCAAAGAACCAGGATTAGTGTGTAACCCCTGAGAAACAATATGTCTGTGCAATCTTAGAGAGCCAGTGTGCCTGCACTACCCCATCTATTCCAACAACTACCTCCACTGCAAAGGGAATTATTAATACAAGCATAACTTATATTTAAGAAAATATTAAAAAGGTAAGCATCAGAAAAGGCTATAATGGAATATTTTAACCTCATAGGATTTTTAAGTAAATATTGTAAAGGGATAAGCATCATAAGCTGTTATACAGGATAATTTTAATCTTATAAACATTTTAAATAAATATTATAAGGAAAGCATTATAAGGGGTCATAAAATAATGGGTCAGTTTGAGATTGGGTGGGAAACTGGGGACATTGGTGGGACTGGTATTGAAAGCCTGAAACAATTATATTATGACAATTTGGTATATCATGTTTAATAAAGAGGGATGACCAAAATAATACCAAAAATATTTATTTTAAAAAGACATTTCTAACACTGGAGAGAAATTCTCTTGTACTTCTGCTACAAGGGTCTAATACCAGGAATCACATTTGGCACCCGAAGCCTCATTGGGAATGATACCTAACAGCAGAATCAGAATCAAAACTAAACTTCAAACACTCGATATGCTTAAAATAAAAAATATTTTAAACCATTTCTAAAATATATATATATATATATATTTGAATATGAATATTTAAATATGATAATCTAATTTGGCTTGGCAAATTTAAAACATATGTATATGCTAAATTTGAATATTTTTTGTTTTCATTCTCATTTTTGGGTAATAAATTATTATTTAAAATGATTTATTCTCTTATATTCTATTTTCCATAAGTTTTCTTAGTCAAACTACATATTTTGTGCCTTATGCAATGATATAATAAATTCCATATTTTATTGAATTTTGCCATAGCTCCCTAATCTGATTTTGATTTTTCATTTCAAATGTTTAAATTTTACCTCTTAAATAATTATACACATAAAAATATATACATGTATGTATTATATTTATATTTGTGTAATGCACACATCTGATATAAGATCTGTAAAGAGAGCCACTTATCTAGCAGATTTTCTACCAAATGGTGCTTAGAGCTCATGCAGAGTTGGAAAATCAATTTCAGCACATTGCACATGATAGTGTAATCATGTGCTCTATCATTGGAGCCATATTGCCATATTCTAAAAACTTATTTTTAAATCTATCATAGTTCTATCTTAAAGTATGGCTGTTTTTCCTCTTCATAAATTGATTTAACATGTTGTTCTGTGGGCTTTCATATCCTTTTACTCTTTTCTTTTTTTTCTTCTTTGAATATCTTCCAGCAGTCACTCTTGAAATATGATGATCAAAATTGCTTGGTATATTCAAGACACAGGTGCACTAAGGTTTTCAACAAGAATAGGATAAATCAGTTCTTCTGGATTTGCTTTATATGTTTTATATTTTCTGGCTTCCAAAAGCTCTCACGAGGGTGTTAAGCATTGTGCTGACTCCTTTGTCTACTGCTGGATGAAGTTCCAGATTCCCACAATGATACTTATCACATTGTCTTAAGGTTGTCACTATTGTCCTCATCTACTGTTAAAATTTGGCAATCCAAATATCCCTTTTTTCATGGACTGAATGGAAACTATTATGACACCAAGACTGTGTGAATGGAGATGGCTCACTTCCTCTGAAATTCTTTTTTCTAGCCATAGGCCTGCAAAAAATAACATTTTATACTCTTTATAGTTGCCATTCTAAAAAACTACTTTTTAAAGGAAAGACAGGAAATATGTTTCTAACAAACATGTAGCAAACCTCCTTTGGACCTCTAAACACTTTCCACATGGAAACTTCACATATTGTTTTAGTTAAGAAATATTTGAAAATAAAATAATAAAAAAAAATGAAGACATTTGTTTTGCATGGCGACCTAGTTTCAATTCTCAACACCCAATATGGTCACCTGAACACTTCCATGGAGAGATGAAGTCATGAAATTTTTCTATACATGGATGTACAGGATGTATTATGCTGAGTGAAGTAAGTCAGAGGATGAGAGATAGACGCTGAATAACCTCACCCATTTATGGGTTTTAAGAAAAATGAAAGACATTTTTGCAATAATTTTAAGAGACAAAAAGAGGAGGGCTGGAAGGTCCAGCATAGAACATGAAGCTCACCACAAAGAGTGGTTAGTGAAGTTAGAGAAATAACTACACTGAGAACTATCATAACAATGTGAATTAATGAGGGAAGTAGAAAGCCTGTCTAGAGTACAGTTGGGATTGAGGTGGGGAGGAGGGAGATTTGGGACATTGGTGATGGGAATGTTGCACTGGTGAATGGGGATGTTCTTTACTTGATTGAAACCCCAAAACAATCATGTTTGTAATCAAGGTGTTTAAATAAAGGTATTAATAAAAAAGAAAGAAACTGTCTTCATTGGTGTTTGAAAATGTGTACTGGTGAAGTAAGTTATACATTGTATAACTGTAACTCAATCATGAAAATCTTTATATGTGAAAGAGAAACTGTTATAAACAACCTTGTAACCATGGTGTTTAAATAAAAATATATAAAAAATATCCTGTCCTTATACTCTCATTTTTCATATTTCTATAAAGACTATTTATAACATTGCTTTGTCAATATAAGATAATAAACCATTTCATTTGTTCTGTACTAAGAGGTTCTCTTGTGATAGAACATTATGTTAGGAAATCAAAAGTTACAAAAAGATTCAATGAATTAATCATTCATGTTTCTTTGTGTATTGTTCAAACAATGAAAATTACTAATATGCTACTTGTCAACACACATTTAATAATCTTTGACCTTTACAATGACTAAATTTTTTTCATTTAAAATATTGTGCAAAAGAGGAGCCAGAGAGGTGGTGCAAGCAATAGATGCAATTGCCTTGCAGGCCCTAACCTAGGATGGACATTGGTTCAATCCATTGGCATTCCATAGGGTTCCCAATCCGGGAGCAATTTCTGAGCACATAACAAGGAGTAACCCCATAGCATCACTGGGTGTGGCCAAAAATAAACAAACCAAAACAAAACAAAATATTGTGCTAAAGAAGTCACATGGTTTAGATGAATTCACAAGTTACTATACAAAGGCTGAAGTGCTAAAGAAATTCAAGAGTACAAGAAACCACTTAACACATTAGAAGTGTTAACCCTTTTTTCATAAAGATAACTGCTGCATAATTCTCTGTATATCATCTTAATTTCCATTTAAGAGTCATAAATTTCAAAGGACACTCCTCTCCAGAGCTGGAAAATTATGTTCACTCATTGCTATCCACTGTTCAGCCAGAGAGCCATATATCTTTCACTTTGATGGCTGAATACTAAATGGCCATGGGGTAATAATAATAATAATGTAAAATGTATAGGAGTGCATTTTCAATGATACAGAGGGTGAAATATGAGGAAATTTCTTACACCAATAATAGCACTTATGCCTAAAGGAAAAGCTCTTTCAGAGTATGTAAAATGGATCTCTATAATGTTTAATTCTAAATCATTAGAAGATAATTTCTCAATCTTGACAACTCATGGTATGCATAAAGAAATCACTTATTTTGATGGGAACATCTTTTGCACAATGGACAATAAAGTAGTTTTCAAGTCTTATAATGATCAGAACTGCTATCATCATCAGTGATGTATATCTATGTGTATATTTTCCTGCATGTTTCTCATGAGTAATGTATTATTTAATTATATATTTTGTGATTGGACTTGAATTCTTATTTTCTCAATGCTGTATTACTGGAAAAAGTACAGTGAAACTCTATGGTAATCACATGTGTATTCCACTACCAACACATAAACATATATTATAAAACTTTTCCAGACAAGGCTCTCCTACAGATTCTTAGGAAACCATCTATGCAAGTATATAATAAATAGGAGGTAAATTTCAAACAAATAGCTTATTTTTATTTCCAATTCAGTCATCCATTATGTAGGGCCATTATGTTTTGACTCCTACAGAGCTGAGCACTGCAGGAACAATGTGTTGAGCTGAGCTGACAACAATTCTGATTAGACCAGAAGCTGAGACAGAGTAATTCAAATAGAATAGTCTGGCCAATAGCTGGATGAGAGGTTTGAATGAAATGAGGAACTCATTTACAGAATTGGGTAGTACCACAAAGGCGAGATTATTCAGGCTCAATCCAACATCCATAGCTCATGTAGACTTCCTTGGAATACTGTGGCCATCTCCTGCTGTTAAAACTAACTTTGTTCTTTGGCAGGTTAGCAAATAACATCTATTTGAAACTATTAGGATTTGCTATGGTTTCAGTAAAGAAAACCCCCACAGAGCTTTAAATAAGAAACTGCACATGTATTTATCTAATTTTGTATTCATATAATCTACACTCTGATCATTGAAAATCAAACAACAAATGTAAGAATGAAGGTTATTTAAGTCCAAAGGTTTAGAACAAATAATGTAAAAACTGTGATTCACATTGCTTATGGAAGCAGAGATAATTATAGTAGATATTGAGCAGTTTTCTTTGCCTTCAAAAAACTAGGCAGTGTTAGAGATCCAGAGGACAAAGCTAAGGGTACATGCTTTAGAATAAATTAAGACTTAATAATCCTTATAGTTCATTACAAATAATAGTTTTGTTGCTAAGATGTGAATATGAAAAACAAATAAATGTTAAAGCATAGAAGGGAATTCTGTTGGAAATGTTCAACTCTAATTGTCTATGGTTTCTGAGATAACTTGGAAGGTCTTATTTAATGCAATATTTTAATGAACTCAATTAACATGGTGAACTTGGCACTACTATCTAAGTTGTATAGACAGTATTAAGAAGATGTGTGATATTGATTGTTGGTTGCATAATTAGTTTTATATTTAAAATATATTATTGAATAGCATGAAAAGAATCTTAAAAATTAAGAATTGTGGGGTTGGAGCGATAGCACAGAGGTATTTGCCTTGCAAGCAGCCAATCCAGGACCTAAGGTCATTGGTTCAAATCCCGGCGTCCCATGTGGTCCCCGGTGCCTGCCAGGAGCTATTTCTGAGCAGATAGCCAGGAGTAACCCCTGAGCACCGCCAGGTGTGGCCCAAAAACCAAAATAATAATAATAATAATAATATTAATAATAATAATAATAATTACAAATTGATCCTTGGAGTTTGGTCCATATTATATACAGTCTAGTTTGGAAATGTTAATATTTAAAAAATGATATGGGGGTAGAGCTATAATAGTGTACCATTTGCTTTATAAAAGGCTTACCTGGATTGAATGTCTGACAACCCATATCATCTCCCAAGTACTGTCAGGAGTAATTTCAGAGTGAAAATAGACATATAACTGAGTATTTCATCCCCCCAACAAATATATAATTCAATTAAATAAAATACTTTTTCAGATTGGAAAGTAAAATCTCAAGAGCAACTATAGTATGTGCAGACATTTGCTCTTAGATGCAACTTACCTATATCCTGCTTTCAAAAAAGCTGAAAGAAAAGTGATCTTGTGCAATTATTTTTAGTTGATGATTTCCTCATCTAGAATAAAGCATTATTCTGTACCTTTGGGTGAAACTGGCAGATGATCATCAATTGTTTTTTTGCCTCCCACTGCACATTGAAAACATAAAATTTGGTGAGTATGAATTAAATTAATGAGAGGAAAAATGCACAGTCCAATTTTAACTGTGAGAGGCAACATTAACTTGACAATAATCACCAGTGTATCCTCTGGATTCCTTTTATCAGAAATTGATTTATTTCACATGCATTTCTCGTATTAAAACCATGACCAATCTACAAGGCACTGAGTATTTGGAGATAATTGAAGCCAAAATATACACAATTAGAAGAAGCAGATGCTTATCTGGTAACTAACTTTGCAGTCTTATGTTTTTATTTTTTTTTAATTTTTATTGTGGTCAAAGTGAATTGCAATTCTTTCACAATAATATTTGAGGCACATAGTGACAATGAATGAGGGGCATTCCCACCATTAGTGCTCACACTGTCTGCACTTGTTTCTAGAATGCATCCCAATTTCCTTTCTTAACCATCATAATGCTAGTAAAACTGTGCCCCCCTTGTACAGCTTGTTGTAGATTGGGTATATATTCTGTTGTTGTTGACTTTGGATTTGGTATTCATAACTGATCAGTTTTTATTTCCACTAAACAAACATATGACCATCTGGTCTTGGTACCACCCATTCCCCCCCCCCCCTCAAATTATGAGGATGTTTACGTTATTTCAAGTAATGTGTTTCTATTGGAGATATAAGAAACGATATGGAAGAAGAAAAGAAAAAAGAAAGAAAGAAAAAAGGAAAAAAATGAGGTCTTATAAATATCTATTTCAAAGAAGAAAGAGAAAAAAAAATGAGGATTCGGCTTAGGGACTGAATGAAAGCAGGGAACAAGTGTTAGAGAAGACTAAGCACAACAACGGTGGATAGCAAACTCTAGAACCATAAAGACACTATCCTAGACTCTGACCTAATATCTCTGCAAATACCAAGATCGCTAGTATAGTGGCTTGATTTTCCCACACACAACTGAGAGGAAAGTTTCCTGTCACCCACAAAAAAGCCATTGGGATGGGGAAATGAGTATATATGGAGCCAGGGGTTGATCTCATGATGGTATGATTCAAGGATGGAGAAACCCTGAATCTCTTAGACCACCGGAATACCCTTTCTTCCCCAATGCTTACTGTGCCTGTGCAAAAAAAAAAAAAAAAAGTTGTGGTAAAAGTGGTGGGAAAGCCAAACCTTGCCACTCTAGCACCCCTACTTTTTCTTGTTTTGGTTTGATTTGTTAGTCTTTTACTTTATTTTCCTTCTCTTTTTCTTCCACTTTTCTCTTTCCTTTTCACTCATGTGGTTATTATTTGGTGATTTATTTTTATTTTTAGTTGCCAGATGCATTCTTTTTCTTTTTTCTTCCATTTTTCTTTCTTTTTTACTCTCTTCTTTCTTTTTTTGGAAGTTGTTACCAAATTTTACTTCCTTTTTTTCTTATCCTTTTTATCTCCAATGATGGTGGAATGGATGCTCAATCTACAACAAGCTGCAAAGTGGAGACCAGTTGCACTAGCATCTGGGGTTAAAGGAGGGAGATATGGGATACATGCTGGGAACATGGTGGAAGGAGGACAGCACTGGTGGTGGGAATGCCCCTCATTCATTGTCACTATGTACCATAAATGATTCAGTGAAAGATTTGTAATGCACTTTGGTCACAATAAAAATTTTTAAGAAAAAGGTAACAAAACAAAACAAGAAAAAAAAAACATGCCAGCACCTTCTTAAAAAGCTGTTGTTGTTGTTGTTGTTGTTGCTGTTGTTCTTCTTCTTCTTCTTCTTCTTCTTCTTCTTCTTCTTCTTCTTCTTCTTCTTCTTCTTCTTCTTCTTCTTCTTCTTCTTCTTCTTCTTCTTCTTCTTCCTCCTCCTCCTCCTGTTCCTTTTTTTGTTTTGTTTTGTTTTGTTTTTGTTTTTGCACAGACTAGGTAAGCATTGGGGAAATTAGAAAAGGAATTCCCTTGGTCTAGGAATTAGAGGGTTTCTCCGTTCCTGAAGCATAGTGCCATGGAAACAAGTACAGGCTCCATACTCACTCATTTAACACCCCAAGGTCTTTTTTATGGTGCCTAGAAAGCAATCTTATTTTTACGGTGAAAGAGGACAATACTTTTTAGAGCAGGAATATGACATTGAACAAATTAAAGGATCTGAATTGATTATACTGCACTTACGGTGCTTGTGTCACATATAGTGGAACAGGATGAGAATCCTAGAATGACAAATGGTTCCCATAGCAGTTGCAAGATAATTCCCTAAACAACAAGTTAAGAATAATCCCTGAATATGAATAGGTGATGTATCAAAACAAATAAAAAGTACTATATGTAGGAATATGGAATGTTTGGTTTAGAAATGCATTAGTTCACCAGTTCTTTGCCTTTTCTTATCTTTATAAAAAAACTAGTAAAATATGCCATCAATTGGTGTTGTCATTTTGTTGCTCATCTTATTGTCTTTATCATCAAAATTTTGTGCTAAAATCTTGTTAAATTTTCTTTTTTTTCATTATTCTTTCTGGAAAAATATATATAATTTTACTTTTATGAACATATTAAATTAACCTCAAGATCCTTAATAATGCACTTGTAAAGAATGATATATTTAACTCACAAACACTATAATATTTATGCAAATCATTAAATATTTACTACTCAAATGTTATAGTTAAACTAAAACAATCAGTCCTATGTAGATTGACTTTATCCTAATAATAACTCTTATAAATATAATAACATCATTATATATTGAAGGCTTCACATGTTATATATACCCTAAATTCTTCACAGAGATTACTTAATTTAACCCACAAAGAGATACAAAAAATTAAAGTTAACCCTTCAGCTTAATGTGAAATCTATGAAATAAAATAAATCTAATATATATATATATATATATATATATATATATAAATAAATCTAAAACATTCTTTTTTGCACTTTATCATAGAAACAAATAACATTTAATTCTAAACAATAATAAAACCTCAATTGTATAAGATTCAAGCTGCAGGTAGTATATTCTTTACTCTAGAATATGTTGTTTTCTTATAAGAAACCTACATCAACAGAGAATGCCTTTCCCTAAGGACAAATTACTTCTGCTTTATCCCTTATGTAAAGAACTTACGTTTTTCCTCAACAAATAGGACTTTGATTTCTCCCATTTTCAGAACAAAGTTCAAATGTTTATATTGGCCTGTTTGCTTTGATTTCAAGAATTAGTCCCCTTAAACTTCAAATATAGGTATAAGTGCACACATGTTCACATACACAAAAAGTCAAATACTTAAATACTCAAAATAGTCACTTCATAAGAATATTTACAGATAAAAGGCACATGGGAGCATTTTATCAAGATATATTTTATTTTTTATATTTGTATTTGAATACTTCGTATTTAACTACTTCACATTGAAATTGGTTTAAGCCATGAGAATGATAATTAATTATTTCTTCAATACAATCAAATACTTGTTCACATAGACATTGTCAAATCTTTGAATAAAGAACATTTAGTAATAATATTTTAAGTGTACTATAATATAATCATAAATTAATTACTAATTTTAATGGAATTTATATTAGGAGAGTACAAAATGTCAGGTAATCATATTGACTGAAAGTTTTATGTTTCATAAATGTTGATGTTGGTTATGTTGAACTGAAACACAATTGCCATGTATTTTGCACTACTGCTTCATACTATTATGTGTCTTTCACACCAAGTTATTTTATTAATTTATTGTTGGACAAGTCTTTTCCTGTTCCAATATCATGATCACAACACACTTTTTTCTATGAGAATTTTATCATTCCTAATTACAATCATTGTGTAATGGGTTTCTTTATAATAGATGATCCAATGCTTGACAAGTTATATAGACATTATATTTTTTATATATTTCTATTCTAAATTGATTTTAACTTTAAGAAAGAACTTAAGCCACAGCAAATAATATCATAGATTATTGTATTTGGTCTTATCCAAATCAATCCCTACATTCTTTTTTTTTTTTTTTTGGGTCACACCCAGCAGTGCTCAGGGGTTACTCCTGGCTCCATACTCAGAAATTGCTCCTGGCAGGCACGGGGGACCATATGGGGCACCGGGATTCGAACCGATGACCTTTTACATGAAAGGCAAATGCCTTACCTCCATGCTATCTCCTGGGCCCCAATCCCTACATTCTTAATATCACAACCTCTATGCTACTCTAGCTTTCTAAAACTGTACATCTTTTAATTCTTTTAGAAAGAATATCATTTTATAATTACTTTATATTCTAATATCACCTTTAATTACCATCCCTTAAATCCAAAGGTCCTGTTATATACAAGTATTAACAAAAGCGCCCTCTAATCTTCCAGAACATATAAATAGAATTTAAGATATTTCACTGGGTCTAGAAAAAATACATAGTGGTAGGGAGTTTGATTTTTATGCAGCCAATCCAGGATGGATGCTGGTTCAAATCCCGGCATTCCATATAGGTTCCCCATGCCTGCCAAGAGCAATATCTCAGCACAGAGCCAGGAATAACCCGTGAATACCACTGAGTGAGACCCAAAACCCAAAATCCGAAATAAAAATGTAAGATATATTACTATGTAAATAATTCCACAGAGGCATTGTAATTTCAAATATTTTTGAATTAAAATACTTCAATACAAAATACATCTTATTATCTTGTTTATTTTTTTATGTTGGGGGAAAAACACGTAATATAAATTTCAAAATTTCACTTAATTTTCAGTATCACATACAATGGTTTAAAAGCATAGACAATGCTGATTGGCAATCATATAATACTTTTAATATTCTATACTGAAAATCTATGTTTATTAATAACTTCCAATTATAATTTTACCAATGTAAGCATTCTTAGATCCTTTTCTTTGATTTTCAAATAAGTAAAATAATAGGATATTATTTATTTTGTTTATTTTTATTAATCAGTCTTTATTCACCTATATATTGGAAATATCATACATATGAAATAATATTATTCTATACACATATATCTTTCATATCTGCACTTTGCAATTTTTTACTGGCATTGCACAGGGAACCATTTGGAATGATAGGAATGAAATCTGAGTCAGTTGTGTGTAAGCCTTTGTACTGTCCTATTTGCCAATTGATATTATAAATAATACTTCTATGGAAGACATTCTCACATATATTCTTGAGACCTTGTTTCAATCATTTTGAGATAAAAACAATAATGATGTATGGGGGTCATATAATTAATGTGTTGCTTTGGGTCTCCTTTATATGTAAATAGTTCCATTTGAGTAGATGCAGATTGAATAGTCTTGTTATTTATCTTACTAGTGCACTATTCTAAAATTTTCATTCATTATTCACATATGTGACATGTGTCAAGTAACATCTCATTAGCATTTTATACAAAATATTAATTTTATTAGTTATCTAATTTAGTATTAGTCTCTTAAGTATGATAAATGTGCCTTAAAATTGGGAACTTTTTGACTATTTTTCGTTCATTGAGCATCTGATGTTTTAAATTGATTTAAGTTAGGTAGATGCCACTCAGTTTTTAAATTTCTGTTGTAGATTTTTCAAGTTAGGGTTTTTATTTTTTCCATAAAAACTGTTGTTGGCATCTCTAAGTCATTGAAATATATCATCGCCATGTAAATTGGGATAGCATCAAATATACAAAATAATCTAGATAATTTATTTTGATAATGTTAATGTTTAATTATTGAACATGACATCGACTTACATTTTCTAAGTTATTTTTAAGTTATTTAATGTGTCTCTGTGTATATATACTACAACTTTATAATTTAAAAAGTTATGTGTAACACTTCTTGGATTAATTGATTCCCAGATATTTGATGTTTAGGGGCAGTATTTTGAATAGAATAGACTCTTTGATCAATTTATCTTCTTATTTATTATTTGAATATAAGAACACCACAGATTTGTGTGTGCTGACTTTGTAAGCCAGCCATTTTAGTGTATTGGTTTATTGTTTCTAGAAGCTGTTTTTTTTGGTGATCTCTTTAATATACATATACATATATATATACATATGTATTATGCCATCTGAAAGTAGTAATGATTTAATTTAATTTTTATGGTTTTTATGGTATTGTTTTGGGTCACACTTGGTGATGCTCAGGTGTTACTCATGGCTATGTGCTTAGAGATTGCTCCTAGCTTGGGGGACCAAAAGGGATACCTGGGGATCGAACTGTGGTCTGTCCTCCATCAGTTGTATGCAAGGCAAATGCTCTACCACTGTACTACTGCTCTGACCTGACGATTTAAATTCTTTTTTCAGTATGATTATTCACTTTTTTTTGCTTGACTGCTCCATTATCCCTCCAAATATAATGCATATAAATATTTGTATTTAATTGTATTCATTGAGAGTGAATATTTTTGCCTTGTAAACATTCCCTTATTTTTTCACCTTTGATAATGATATTGATTATGAATATTGCTATTAAATTGTCATCATGATATTGAGAATGTTTCATTCCAATACTATTTCGTAATTTCTTCCTTATCATAGGTGGATGCTAATTTCACCTAAATCTTTATCTGCATCAATTGCCATTATTTACTTTTTATATTTCCTATCATTCATAAGATGCTACATACTGTCCTAGGAGGGGCATCTCTTCTGAGTGGATTGTTCTAGTGGGGACTCAGTATCTTCTCCCCTATGAGGAAGTATCTGTGCTCCCCTCCCCATCAAGATAGTTAAATGTCCCCCCATGTCCCCATCTGATCCCCAAATTTTTATTGATCAGCTTACACCTTCTTCTGGGGCACCTGGTTCTGTTCCTTGAATATATTCCTGCAAGGGGGTGGGAGCTGCTCAACATTTTCTGAAGGTTGAGATCACCCCAACCTTCCTCTGGAGGAGGAAGGGCACACAGTTTCTGCTCTCTAAGGAGGTCCAGGAGTCAGTTGGGGCTTTATGAGCTGTCTCATTCTCCCATCTTCCGTGTTTCCAACAGACAGAGTCAGAAAAACCAGTATGGCGAAAGGAACATTATTTTATTCATTCTATGCCTTTGCACAGTGGCAACAGCAAAGACATCGAAGGGTCTTGATCAATGCATTTTTTGAGACCTTGCTGAGTTGGACAAATTATGAGTTCCTCCCTGGTTCTATCCCCGCCCAGATTTGCTTGCCCAAGACAACTGATTTCATAATATATATCATTACCAGTTACTGTAGTCACAAATGGTCACAGGGTGGGGAGAGGACACCATAGTCCTGAACTCCCACGCATGAATTTAGGTGGTCTCTCAGCCTTCCTAGGCCCCCTGAGTTAACTTCAGTTTCAAATGCCACAGATGAAAAGAAAGTAGAGGTAACTTTTTTAGCGGTGTTTGCCTTGCAAGCAGCCGTTCCAAGACCAAAGGTGGTTGGTTCGAATCCCTGTGTCCCATATGGTTCCCCGTGCCTGCCAGGAGCTTTTTCTGAGCAAATAGCCAGGAGTAACCCCTGAGCACCGCCAGTTGTGGCCCCAAAACAAAAACAAAAAAAAAGTAGAGAACTAGAAATTTTATGTAGCATGTTTTGATAGAATTTTATAAAAGATATAACCAATATAGAGTTTGTATTCATTTAAGGCCACTGTTTCCCTAAACTAGAGTGATCCCTGGATGAAAAGGCAGCCATAAGCTCTGAGTACAATCAGGTGGGGACTCAAAACAAATAATCTCATGTTTTCTAAAAAATAATCATTTCTTTCTTGGAAAAAATGTTATTTTTGTCATTTGTGAGGTAACCACTTCAACTATCAGTCAATATATTATTTTAAATCATATGCAAGAGAAAGAGACTAGATTCTTATGAGTTTTATTTTATATAAAATTTGTTTTAATTCTTTATTTCAACAGTTTTAGTTTCATTTATATTGATAAACTGTATCTATTCTACTATTTGTACCAAAGGATATTTACCAAAGTTTTTTGGAAATCCCTATTTTATACGTATTTGGCTGACTACTCTGTTTTTGTATATTCGTATTTACAGTTGGTTGTACTATTAATTGCTTTATAAATACGAACACTTAATGCATTCCAGTGTTGTCTAATAATGATAGTACGTTCAATTATGAAATTCATGTCCAGCATACTTAAAAAAATGAAAAATTAAATTCCTAGCTGGTTTTAATTATTGTGCCTGGGATCAAATCTAGGTCCATCCAGGGTCGACTGTGTGCACGGATTGAATAGCAATTATGCTATGGCTCTGTCCCTAAATTGGACTCCTTTATATGTAAGAGAATTTTAAGTGGAGACATTGAAGACACTAGACAATCTCAGGATAGAGTATGCATTTCCCAGATATGATAGACTTACATCAGTAAAAGCTAAAAGTATGGAGTGGTTGATACTAATGAACAAATTGTCCTGGAAGGACAGAAGAAAGGAAGACAAAAGCAGGATCTTTAGGTCAAGGAACAGTAACCACAGACTTCATAGCTCATTGATCTCAAGCCCTGTGATACATATCCCGGTGAGTAGCAGCTTCTAGACCGAGCACCCAGGAAGCAGTTGCTGATGGATATGCAGCCTAGAGACCCTGTGTATGACACAAAAGGGCTGCAAAAGAACAAGGGTCTTGTTTGAAAGCTGGATGTATAACAGAGACAGTACACCATAAAGGATGTCTGACACTAGGTGGGTTCACAGATGGTCTCCCCACATTCCGTGTAGAGAGAGGGTCCTAGATTGAAGTGCTGCGATATAGGACTTCAGAAAAGGTAGGACAGGTACTTTCCAATTCCATTAGTTATTTTGGAAAACTGATTTGCTTGCCTAAGACAACTGATCTCACAATGCATAGGCCCTGAATATATAGACTTGGTTATATCATCACCAGTCACTGAAGTCACAAATGATCACAGGGTGGGGAGAGGACACCATGATCCTGAACCACCCACCAGGGACCTAGTTGGTCTCTCAGCCTTCCTGGGCCCTCTAAGTTAATTTCAGTTCCAAATAGCACAGATGAAGAGAAAGTAAAGGTAACTGTTCTACATTTACTTTCTTAAAAATAGAGAAATAACTAGAAAGTTTTTCTTTTTTGTGGGTGTCACACCCAGCAGCGTTAAGGAGTTACTTTTGGCTCTGCACTCAGAAATCGCCGCTAGCAGGCTCAGGGGACCATATAGGATGCCAAGAATCTGTCATGGCTTGACTGTTTGCAAAGCAAACGCCCTACCGTGTCATCTCTCTGACCCGGAACTAGAAAGTTTACGTTGCATTTTTTGATAAAATTTTATGAGATATGCATGAGATATAGCAGATAATTAGTTTGGGATCAGTCAAGGCACCAAATATGGTCCCCAGAGCCATAATAATCCTTGACTGCAAAACCAGGAGTAAGCCATGAGCACAACAAGGTGGGGACCCAAAAATAAAACACAACAAAACAAATAATCTCATTTTCTCGAAAAATAATAATTTCTTTCTTTGGAAACATGCTATTTTTTTATTTGTGAGGTAACTACTTCAACTAATAGTTAATATATTATTTTAATTAATCAAGTACAAGTAAAAGACTATATGAAGATTCCTCCAATTTTTATTTTATATAAACGTTGTTTTAATTCTTTATTTTTAATTCTTTTCGTTTCATTCATACTAATAAGCTGCCTGTTCTACTCACTATACAAACAAAGGACATTACCGAAGTTTTTTGGAATGGTCTATTTAAGTGATTTGATTGACAGTTCTAAATTTGTACATCTGTATTTACAGTTGACTATACTAATAATTGCTTTATAAATAAGAACACTTAAATATGCATTATATTGTTGTATAATAATAAGTACTTTCAATTATGAAATCCATATCCAGGGATTTTATAAAATTAAAAATGTAAATCTTTTGCTCATTTCTTCCAGCAACCTTAGCAACTATGACTTCATTCTGATCATAAATTTTACCACCCTAGGTATCTTCTATAAATGAAAAAATATATATTTGTCTTTTGAGCAGGCATATTTGCTTAATATAATGTTTTTATGTTTCACTTTTCATACTAAAGTAAGTATAATAAATTCATTATTTTAACATCAAATAATTCCATTGTATATATATCACATTTTGTTTGTACTTTCATACATTGATATTTGGGTTATTGTTACTATATTAACAATGTTTCTCCAAAATAATTGTATAGAGTGAAATTCAAGAACCCACTTGCAGTTTCTTGGGATAAATGTATATATATATATATATATATATATATTTACTATCTAGTATTTAAAATAATATATAATCGGTACATAAATAACTATATATATATATATATATCCAGGACTAGACTTTTGGTATTATACCATATCTGGCAGTGTTCAGGGGTTATTCTGGATTTTTTGTTCAGGAATTACTCCTGGAAATTTAAGGGGACCATTTGTGATTTCTGCAAGCAAATCTAGGTCAGCTGCATGATAGGCAAGAACCTTAACTAGTGTATTATCGTTCAGGCACATTAATTTTATAATAATTATACCACTTAATTTTATAGCCAACCATTTATAAAGATTATAATAGCTAAAGAGTTTTGCCACTTCTTGTCACTATTGTTATTATTATTACTTTTTATTGCTGTGTTAGTTTTGATTTGATTTTAATGTGATAAATCATTTTTCTGTTTTTTTTTTGGGGGGGGTGGCCACACACGCAATAATGCTGAGGGTTACTCCAATATCTACAATCAAGAATTACTCCTGGAGATCTTCAGGAGACCATAAAGGGTGTTAAGATTGAAGCTAGGTAGCTATTTATAAGGGAAGCTCTATACCAGTTCCCAAATATATAACAGTTAAATTTTGGGAATATACAGGAATTCTATTTATAAAATAAATTGACCTTTTTATTTTTGGCTTTTTGGCCATATCTAGCAGCACTTCAGGGGTTATTCCTGGTTCTGGATTTAGAAATCACTCTAGGCAGGTTCTTGGGATCATATCAAATGCTGGGGGTAGAACCTGGGTCTATCCAGGGTCAGCCGCATGTAAGGTGTAAATAGCAGCACCTATGATATCACTTTGCCCCAAAATTGGACTCTTTTATACGTAAGAGTATTATGTAATATGGTAGCATATAGAAATAAAAAGCACAGATTTCTGATGTAGCTCCACCCTGGAATACATGTTACTGAGACTCACCCATTTCTGGGCGGGGTCTTGGGAACCCGAAATGACCTGTAACTTTACTTGCATACCCTGCCCATTTCCTGGGAGGTCTCTTGGAAAGATACTTAAGGTCTCTGACCCAGAGGAGAGAATCTCTTTTGGTCTTTGACTTTTGCCCGGTTGGATCTTTGCCAGTTTGAAGGTCAGAGGAAAGATGACTGAGAGAAGTTAAGATGAAGGGCTAGCTAAAAATAGCTGAATGCTTAAATGGTTCTGATATAGGTCACACATGTGGTGGCTAGAATGAATAAAGCTGTTACTTCCTGAAGCCTGCATGTGAGTGAGATTTCTACCCACCGCTCTCATGAACCTCCAGACCTGACGGTTAATCGGGGTTGTGGAGTCACATGGTCCAGAGACTAAAGACAGAGGCTCCATCCAACATCCAAGTCAATCATAAGACCTAATTTACTACACTCTGATATTTATGTTCAAGTGATAGAAAAATATACATGTTTTACTTAATAGCCCAAAGGTTTCAGATTATATCTTAATTATTTCATTCAGCAATAAATATTAAGTAACATTTGCTATATTTTTGAAATATAAGAATAATAATGAAAATAATTCCCCTTTCATCTCTGATTCGATTCTTTGGGTTTTCTCTCATTTAAAATGTATGATGTTGGGGGCTGGGCGGTGGTGCTGGAGGTAAGGTGCCTGCCTTGCCTGCGCTAACCTAGGACGGACCTCAGTTCGATCCCCCGGTTCCCCATATGGTCCCCCGTGCCTGCCAGGAACTCTGAGCAAATAGCCAGGAGTAACCCCTGAGTGTCACTGGGTGTGGCCCAATAAAACAAAAAAAAATAAATAAAATAAAAAAATAAAATGTATG
This sequence comes from Crocidura indochinensis, assembly GCA_004027635.1. Taxonomy (NCBI): domain Eukaryota; kingdom Metazoa; phylum Chordata; class Mammalia; order Eulipotyphla; family Soricidae; genus Crocidura; species Crocidura indochinensis. The sequence goes on along the minus strand of PVKC010001329.1, from coordinate 3,699 downwards.
ATGGTGGAGACATTCTGTAATTCTTAGGCCAAGGGAATTTTCTAATTTTCCCAATATTTTGCCTAGGCAAAAACAACAGCAACAAGAACAATAACAAAACCTAGCCACATGAAATCCTTTCTTTTTCTCTTTTTCTTTTAAATTTCTATTTATAGCTTCTAAACAGAGGCTCTCACCCACTTTATTTTTGTAACAAGCATAGAACATAAATTATCTTGTTCTGCCTCATATTTCTCTGTCTTTCTACAAATGAGAAAAAAATGTGGATGGTACCAGAGCAAAGCAGTCTCATGAGCATTGAGTGGAAATAAAATATGACCAAAACTAAATGCCCAACCCAAACTCAAGGACAGTAGAATCAACAAACAACTACAAGATGTATGCAAAAAGGATCTTATTGCACTAGGAATATACCTAACTGAAAGACTTGTAATTTAAAAAAATTAACTATAAAAAGAAAAAAGTGTATTAATAGCTAAAATTTTGTCTATATTGTTTATTCTTTAGAAGACTATTCCTGATTTAACTTTTTATTGCTTTGTTGACTTATGTAGTATTTATTTTCTGCTCCACTTCTTTTGATGTCCGTTCTACATCTTTCAAAATTTATTTGCTCCAGGCTTTCCAGGATCTGTGTTTAGTTGTTTAATTTAAGCCTTTTATTCTTTTCTAATGTAGATCTATATTGATCCTATATTTTTTCTTTGTCCCATATATTCTGATAGCTTTTCTTCCAGTTCATTTGTCTCAAGTACTTTTGTTAATTTTTTTCTTTGACTTTTTTCTTTTTGAACTTTTTTAAATTAGTTTTTTATTTAGTTTCTAAATGTTAGCTATTTCCTTCTTTATTTTTGTCGTAATCTTATAGCACTGGTGTCTGAGAGGAAGCTTGTTATGACCTATATACTTATGCATTTATGAATACCCTATTGTTATGAATATAATTCATACTCTACTGTTTGATATTTCTTGGAAACAGTGCATGTACACTAAAAGGAATGTGTGTGAATTTTGGAGCATGAAGGTTCCTGTATACTTCTGTTAACTCCAGTTCTTCTAATTCCATTTTTATGGCTATTGTATCTTTACTAAGGGTATGTCTTATTGATATGTCTAGGGCATGACTGGAGTATTTAATTCCTTCATCTATTGTTTTACCATAAATATGTTTCAACTGGTTTGTGACTAGAAGATTTATAAACTTTGCTGAGTTCATACTTCACATACATATATTGGTAAAATCAATATTTGTTGATAAATTACATCCTTAACTATGGGGTCCACTCCTTTCTCTAATTACTTTCATTAAATTGAATTATCTTGCTTGTTATAATTATGGCTATCACAGCTTTTACTCTCTACATTGTTTCTATTATTGTTTTTCTTCTTTAACTCTACCTATATTCTATGGAATTAGGAATATTTCCTATAAGCAGCAAGTAAATGGATCTATTTTTCCCGGTCCATGCCATCAATTTATGCATTTGGAAGTTTATTAGTACATTAATATTAAGATATATTATTTACATAAAAAGCAGTGTGGTTTTTTGTGTAGGGTTATTTTTTACAATTGGTAATTTTATTTTTTAGATATTTTAAATATTATATTGAGATGTGTGATCATGAGTCCTTGATAACTGAATTTCAGATATATATTGAGTCAAGGTCATTCCCAACACCAATGTCATCCTCCCTCCCCCAGTGAAACTGGAGTGCTTCCTATTACATCACTTCTGGCCTGCCAGTGCAATAAGCTCATTTAAGTTTATATCATTAAAGTTTAGGTCTCTTTTTTCTATTTTTGTTGACATTGGCTTGGATATTTAGTAATGTCCTTATTTTTCTCCACCAATGAATCTGTGAGTACTTGGCCTTTGGCCCCTATATATTTTTCATAGTTTTATAGAAAAATGTAGAAATATGTGATGAAACAAAGTAAACCATGTCCCATTGTTCTATGAAAAAGGTGGGAGCCTCTACTTAAAATATAAAAAATAAAAAATCAAGCGAACCGGAGAGATAGCATGGAGGCATGGTTTTTGCTTTGCATGCAGAAAGACGGTGGTTCTAATCCCAGGACCCCATATGGTCTCCCGATCCTTCGGGAGCAATTTCTGAGCATGAAGTCAGAAGTAACCCCCGAGCACAGCTGATTGTGACCCAAAAATTAAAAAAAAAAACCTAAAATTAAAAAAATAGTAGCGTGTGTGTGCATTTTCCTCCTCCTCCTCTTCCTCCACCTTCTCCTCCTCTTCCTTCTTCATCTTTGTCTTCTTCTCTTCTACCTCTTTTTTATTCTTATTCGTTTCCATTTCTCCAATTTTCTTTAGTTTTGAAATTCTCTTGTCCAATAAGAGCAGAACTTAAATTCTGGAATTGCTTTACATAATTTTATGTTTAGTTGCTTTAAATAATTACTAATTATACAATGGATATACATTTTAGAGAAGCAGTCAAATCGCTTTCTATAAATTGCAGATTATTAAAATTATAGTCTAAAATACATTTAGCTTGGAAAAATTGATGTTACTTATTCTACCTAAATTTTTCAATTATTACTTGACTACATGAAACTGAGTGCAGTTTAAAATGAAAAATGACTAAAATTTTACTATAAGTTTAAAAAATAATGTGACTATAAAAGGAGAATTTATAATATTTAATTCCTATATAAAATTGATATACATTTTTGAAATATTTCTTATGGATTTGTCAATACTAAACACTAAACAATTTATATATGATATTATAAGCAAACATTCTGATGAATTGCTCACTTTAATAGAATAATATAAGATTATATATAAAATTATAAATGAGATTACGTAATATAGCATTATATCTTAACTTTCAACTAACAATGAACTTTTTATTTATTTATTTATTTTTGTCCCCAGATTCACAATACAGACCCTGCAAGGGTCTGGGTTGAGGTGTATATGGGGTGCATTTACTGTACCTCCTCTTTCTATACAGTCAGTGTAAAGAACACAGCCTGTGATAAGAATTGGGAGGCCTTATTTTTTTTTCTTTTCATTTTTTTTTGATTTTTCTTTAACTTCTTTTATAAACACCCCCTTCACTAATGCAACTTTCCAGCCACCAGTGCCCCAAAACTCCCTCCCTCCCAACCCACCCCCACCTGTACTCTATACAGGCTTTTCAGTTCCCTCATACTGAGGAATGTTACAAAAATGACTTATATTTTCCGGGGCCAGGGAGATAGCATGGAGGTAAGGCGTTTCCCTTATATGCAAAAGATTATCTGTTCGAATCCCGGTGCCCCATATGGTCCCCTGTGCCTGCCAGGAGCAATTTCTGAGCATGGAGCCAGGAGGAACTCCTGAGCACTGCCGGGTGTGACCCAAAAACCAAAAAAAAAATGACTTATATTTTCCTTAAAACCCATAGATGAGTGAGATTATTCTGCATCTATCTCTCTCCCTCTGACTTATTTCACTCAGAATAATAGATTCCATGTACATCCATGTATATGAAAATTCATGACTTCATCTCTCCTGACAGCTGCATAATATTCCATTGTGTATATGTACCACAGTTTCTTTAGCCACTCGTCTGTTGAAGGGCATCTTGGTTGTTTCCAGAGCCTGGCTATTATGAATAGTGCTGCAATAAACATAGGTGTGAGGAAGGGGTTTTTGTATTGTATTCTTGTGTTCTTAGGATATATCCCTAGAA
>PVKC010001328.1:0-51699 GCA_004027635.1 Crocidura indochinensis | reverse complement strand
AACATGCCTTCATAAAAATCAATAAAAAAGAAATTGTGCAGAGTACCTTCTCAGATCACAAACACTGAAATTAGAAGTGAACTAGAAAGGGACACAGAAGAAAAACTTTAACCCCTGGTAATTAAAGAGCTCACTATTGAACAACCAGTGGGTTAGAGATTAAATCAGAGAGGAGATCAAAAGATCTGTAGACACAAATAGCATTTATCAGGATTTATGGGACAGGCAAAAGCAATACTAAAAGGAAACTTTATAGCTTTGCAAGCACACATCAGAAAGGAAGAAGGGGCCTACTTAAATAACTTAATGACACAGATTATATAATTAGAAAGCGTTAAGCAACATGAATCCAAATAAGTAGGCAGAAGAAAATGACATAGCTTAGAGCAGAAATTAATCAAGTGGAAACTCAAAAAAACAATCCAAAAGATCAATGAAAGCAAAAGTTGGTTCTTTGAAAAAATAAACAAGATCAATAAAAACAAAATGAAAATTGAGCTTCCATATGATCCAGTAATACTACTGCCTGGAAAAATCCCTAGGAATATAAAAACCCATAGCTGTCCTTAACATTTTTTCTCAATTATTTAGATTGGTTTGATTTCTTCCATGATTGATTTCTTCCATGGCTGATAACTTCCATGATTCTTAGGTGTTTGTGTTTAGTTCTGGCTGGACCAAAAAGAATGACTCATCTGAGAGTCAATTGCTAAACAGTGGACAGTTGCTAATTGACTTAAGCTCTCTCTTTTCCAATTGAACTGCTTTCTCATTGAAAGTTAATACAGAATATTTTTATGTCTAGATTAGTAGTTTATATTTGCAATTATGAATGTCTAGCTCTAAATTTTTGTATAAGTTATGTGTTTATTTAGTTTCTTCTGTCAAACTGGAGTAATGTAATAAGCATCTATATCACAGGGTTGAATTGAGACTTAAATGACTTTTTTGATAGATGAAACATATTAAAATGTATGAAACATTATTATCAATGATTCAATGTTATTTCCTTTGGGCATATATCTTATTTCATTTGAATTTTTTAAGTACTTCAGTTTATTTTCCAAGTATTCATATAAAGTAATTTTCTGTTTTTTATATAAACTGGTCAGAGAGATAGGCACTTTCTCTTTTACACAGTTAATCCAGTTTTATTCCCACATTTAATACTGTAAAATCCACCTGGAATGATCACTGAACACAGAGCAGAAGCAAGCCTTGGGTATAGCCAAGTGAACCTCCACAAAAAACAATATTAATAAAGAAATAAAGTAAATCAGTATATAAAAAACCTACAATCTAAAATCTTTTGTATATTTTGAATCTTATATTTATCATTCATTATGTATATTACTCCTTTTCCAGATGTTGATATAAATACATTTAATTACATATATTAATTACATACTTTCAAGGTCAAAGCAATAGTACAGCAGACAAGATATTTTCCTAATACACAGTAGACCCAGATTGATCTCCAACTATCTACCATACAATACCTTGAGTGCCACCAGAAATAATACATGAGGGCAGAATGATGAATAAAACCTTAGTACTACCTTTGTGATCCCCCAAAGTACACATTTTCTATAAGTCTATATATAATATACATGTATATTCTGTATACAACTTAGTGATTATATTTATATATAAGATATGTGGTAGCAAATATATATTCTTTTCCTAAAATTAAAATATTTTATGGATTTATTTTCCTCATTAAACCTCCTAATATGCATTTTTAATCCTCACTTCCATCACCTTTTAAGACAATATATATATATATATACATATATATATATATCTTACCATGTTGATGTCATTCCTTGTTCAGTTTATCCTTGATATGTATCAGTTTACATTTTTCACATTCCCATTGTTATGATTTGAGGATAAAATTGTCCTTGTATTTTATCACTCTTTATTTTTGTACTTTATGTTTTTCAATTATCCCAAAATTTAATACTTTATTACTGTCCTTACTCTGAAATGAGTGAAAAAATATGTCAACAATTTAGAAATGCCTTAGCTAAAAGAACTCATAGATTAACTTTTAGTATATTAAATAATAGTCTTCAAATTTAATAAATGTGTATCACTAGAAATTTTGAGTATCACCTTTCTTAGAATTATGGTCATTTCAGTTTAATCAATACAAAATTCAAGATGCATAATATAGATTAAAATGAATTTTGAATCCAAAGAGAAGTTCCTACAAGACAAAAAACAGAATCTATGTACACTCAAATAACACGAGAAAAATTAGTTTCTTTTAAGTTTTATGGTAGCAGTATCAACCATAAAATTCATTACCCTACATTTCTGTCATAAATATTTAATTAAAATTCATACATACATTAAAATGTAAATAGAAGTAGTTACATATTTATAAATATTTCTAAAAAAGAAACTTGGTGAAACTTTTGCTAATAGTAATGCAATAGTACAATGGGACGGATGTTTGCCTTGCATGCAGCTGACCTGGGTTCAATCCTCAGCATCCAATATGGCCCCCACAAAGCCTGCCAGGATTGATTCCTGAGTGCAGAGGTAGGAGTGATCCCTAAGCACAATCAGATGAGACCCAAAATTAAAAAAAAATACCAATAGTGAATAATTTTAATAACTGGAGAGATAGTGCAACCAGATATTACCAACCAGTCACAGATCTCTAAAACCTTAAAAGGTTCTTGAGCCCTGTAAAGAGTGGTCCCTAAAAACAAAGCCAAGAGGAAGCCTCAGTACTGCCAGGTGTGCTCCTAAAACAATGTATTTTGTTGCAAATATATTTAACATAATTTAACTGTATACTTAAAAAATTTAGATTATTACTAAGTATTTATAAAAAAAAATCTGTTCTCGGGGCCAGCGAGGTGGCGTTAGAGGTAAGGTGTCTGCCTTGCAAGCGCTAGCCAAGGAAGGACCACAGTTGGATCCCCTGGCATCCCATATGTCCCCCCAAGCCAGGGGTAATTTCTGAGTGTTTAGCCAGGAGTAACCCCTAAACATCAAACAGGTGTGGCCCGAAACACAAAAGAAAAGAAATCTGCTCTCTAAACTTGAAACAGATTAAAACAGACAATTTCCTTTAAATTTACATGTATAAATATCTATTCCTTTTTTCCAATATGTGCATATTTACATAAAACCTAAAAACTTTATGTATCTGTATAGAATATATTTATTTATTTTATTATAAAATATGGAATTAAGAATATTGTGTATAAGTGTGAAAGAGAAAATTGAAGACAAAATATAAACTGCATTGTTTTCTTAAAAGAGGCATTTTAAGAGGTATAGTCTTGTATACCTTGTAGATTTTTCAATAGCAAGAAAATCTAGATTTAGCATGAATAATTTATAATTTAACAGAAATTAGCACTGTGTCATGGACTATGGGGATCATAACAATTATGGACAGGTAGTAAAATCTTAGTTGGATGTGACCCTACAAAATTATGGCAAATAGAAAAGTTCTTTTAAGTATTGAAAGTCAACTATGGAACAGTATTTGTTTTGATTAAAGAAAATAAGCCAGGAGTGTGATAGGTGTAGCGTCAATGAGCTTTGCTAAATGTTCAAGCAATGATAAGAGAAATTCAGTTGTCAATGAGTTGTGCAGGAGCTTATTGTCTAGGTGATGGGTATTTTCAGAATCCCCCACCCACATTTTCCATCTGTTGCTCACAATTGGTCATTTCACTGATCATTAGTCTCCCTACCAGAGGGATGGGAATTATTTTGAAACTCCCTTGTCTTCAAATGCTGCATCTTGTTTGCATCTTAATTGAGTTTTTGTTTGTTTTTGTCTCTATGGAGTCCAGTAATTCTTTTCATAGCATGAAAAATATTTTAGAGAAAGAACAATCCTAGATGGTGATTCAATTAAATGCTACCAGAAAATGTTAAACAAGCTGTGCTAAATTAAATGAGTTGACTGGGAAGTAGGAAATAAATTGCTTAAACCCAAAAGTTCTGTAAAACTAATATCATTTTTGATATCCCTAAAACCCTTGACTGAATATAGTATCATTACATATTATATTCACTAGTTGTGTTTTGATGTTGGTGTGTGTTGCAGGATATCAAACCCAAAGCACATATGCTCTGTTTCACGGCAGGTGATATGGTGTTGTTGAAAAACGCATTCATGAAAATGATGGTGGCTTCTGGGGGTAACTCTCTGACCAGGAAATCTCGATCAAGAAAGCTTTGGGGTCTCTGTTTTAACCTATCCTTTATTGAAACAGTACTGACATAATTCCCGGAAACTTTCATCTCCTTTATAAATAGAATGCAAGGTTTTTAGTTCCATCTCCTGGTCCTCGTTGGTGCCCATAGTAACGCTGCTCTATGGGGTACCCCTTGACCACCTCGGCAGGTTGCGGTGGTGCCGCTGAAGGAAGCCAGGGTAAGGGCCCAGAAAGTCGGGGCGTCCTCTTTTCGAGCCCTCTGAGGAGGTGCAGCACCCGGAACCCCGAGTCTTTTGGGGTAACACCTGCCACTCACTGCAAGGCTCTCTTCTATTTTTACATCTAAAGAGCACATAAGCATCTCATGTTTAAATTACTTTTAAATAGTTTATTTTTTTTTTCCGTAAGGGGAAATGAAAAAAGAAAATTAAGAGCAGATAATTTAGAAATATATATCTTCAGATGATCATTAAATATTTCAAAAAATAGGAGATTTCGTTGAAATTTTACTTTGTTATAATAAATATCATATCTTCTCCTAACCCCTTTTACTTTCACCTTTAAGTTTCCACAGACCTTTTTATATCCATAGTTTGTTATTTATGTTTTTGCTTGACTGAAAGACAGAGTATCATATACTTATTTGGGAAATGAAAGACTAATGCCTTTATGTAGCAGGAAATAATATTAAAATAGCAGTTGTATTATTTTTCTTTGAATAAAATTTCCATATGATATATATATATATATACTTATTATTCAGTTGCTGTTGTGCAATTGAAACCAAATAAATTACTCTATGAAAATGTATTAACCTTGTCATCACTATAAGACAATATTCAATAAGTGGTTACATTATACACTGACAAATTTATTTTGAATAATAGGAAACTTGAATTCTCATCCATGATAAAAAGTATGTCACAAGGGGGTAAAACTATATGCATCAAAATTAAATTATTGTCAAATTAAGGATATACTTAATATCCTTAAGGTAAATTTAAGATTTAATAAAATGGTACTCTCTTTAACAGATTTTTATAATTATAAAAATGTATGGTTCAATTATCCTTTACTGTTTAATCATTCCTTCTACTTCAACTTACATAGAGCTACTTAGACTTATTTTCTGCTTCATTATTTCACAGATACATATTTATATAGAAGAACTGTTATTTTAAAATGATTTTGCATGTATATCTTTTGGCAGTCTTGAAATTTTTCTTTTTCTACTTATAAAAGTATATCTATTTTTAAATTTTTCTTCTGCATTTTTATTAACATTTTATTCCTTGGAATCACTCTTCTTCCATGCCTCTATGTAGATTTGTAGAAGGAAAGTAAATCAATATTAAACAAAGGTCAACTAAATGCTACACTCAGTATGTGCAATAGTATTTAATTATAAATTAAAAATAAGGCAAAAATAAGGTAAGAGATGAAAGCCTCAGAAAAGGCTAATGCAATGTTATAGAATAAATAAAGATGCTATTTGAAATAGGAAAATTTACCCCAAGTTAAGATATTTACACATTTATAATATATTTTATTACATGTATCTTTAAATGCACTATATGTATGTTTTGGTCCATCTTGTCTAGCCTCTGTCTATTGCCTCTGGTTATTGTTACTATATCATTTTTATATATCACAAATAAGTTTGATCATTCTGTCTATACCTCTCCTTCTGACTCAATTTATTCAGCATAATACTCCCCATATACATCTAGTTATAAACAAATTTAGTGATTTAATTTTTCCTAACATCTGGATAGTAATTCATAGTGTAAATTTATCATAATTTCTTTAGGCTCTCATCTGTTCTCAGGTAATTGAGTCCTTTCCAGATTCTATTGTAAATAGTGCTGTAGTGAACATAGGAGTGGCAAAGAATAAAACATATTTTTGGGAATTCTACGATATATTCCTAGGAGTAGTATTGTTGAATCATATGGACATTTGATTTCTAGTTTTATGAAGAATATCCATATAGTTTTCCAAAAATGACTTTACCAGTAAACATCACCTCCAGCAGTAAATGCAAATCCCTTTCTCCCTGCATCACATTGGTTGTTCTTGTTCATTGTGATATATGTTGTTTTGATTTTCATCTCTGAGGATTAATTAATTTGGGACTTTTTTATTTTCATGTACTTCTTGTCCATCCATACTTATTTTTGAGGAAATGTCGGTTATTTCTCTCCATTTTTGGATGAGATTTGATTTTTTCTAAGCTCCATCAGTACCTTGTATATCTTAGATATTAACTACTTATCAGATGGATATTAGGTGAATAGTTCTTTCCATTCCATGGGTAATCTTTGTATCCTAATAAATGTTTCTTTTGTGGTGCAGATGTTTCTTCTTTTATGAAGTCTTGTTGGTTTATTTTTCTTCCACTTGTTTGGTCATTGGTATTTCATCCTTAAAGATGCCAATATTGTCAATTCCATGGACTATACTACCTATGTTTTATTCTATGTACCTAATATTTTCAGAAATGATATCAATGTCTTTTACTTTAATTGTCTGTTGTGCACAGTATTAAATAGAGTTCTAAATTCACTTTTTTGCATATTGTTGAGTGATTATTCAACAACATTTCTGTATGAGGATTTTCTTGCTTCACTTCAAATTTCTTTCTACTTCATTAAATATTAATAAAAGACCTGAAAGTCAGTCTCGGGATATTCTTGTTTATTTAATTGATCTGAGAGTCTGTTTTATTCTAGCACCATGCTATTTTAATGACTACTGCTTTATAATACGTTTTCAAATTAGGGAAAGTGATGCTTACCATCATATTTTCCCCAAGGATTGCTTTAGTTGTTCATGGAGCTTTATTGTTCCATGTTCATTTTAGAACAGTTTGGTCTATTTCTTTGAAAAATACCATGGGTATATAGCACTAAACTTGTTTAATATGTTGGGGACTGTTGATATTTTAATGACGCTAAGCCTCCAAATCCATGAGTACAATATATATTTCCATTCTTTTGTGTCCTCTTATTTCTTGAGCAGTGTTTTGTAGAATAGGTGAATCCAATGTACTCAATTTTCTGAAGACCCAATTGTGAATACATTGTTTTATATATATATTTCTCATTTTCATTATTTGATATATAGAAAATTTATGAATTTTATTGTATTAATTTTCTAGGCTGCCACTTTGTTATATAAATCTATTGTTTTCTAGAATTTTTTTTGTAGCCTTGGATTTTGTATATATGGTATTATGACATCTGCAAACAGTGTGAGTTTGAATTCTTCCTTTCGTAGCTGGGTGTCCTTGATATCTTTTTGTTGTCTAATTTCTATGGAAAGGTTTTCCAGTATTTTATTTACTAGAAGTAGTAAGAATGGGCAACCTTGTCTAGTGCAAAACACTTAGAGAAGAAGCTTTTAGTTCTTGCCCAGTGAGTAAAGTGATTTCTATGGAATGGTTTTGTATATATTAAAAAAAAGTTCCTTTAATTCCCATCTTGTTGATAATTTTAGCATGAATGGTTATTGGAAATTTTCAAATAATTTATCTGTATTCATTACTTTTATTATATGATTTTACTGTTTTCTTTCATTGATGTGATCTATTAGATTAATTGACTTATATGCTAAAAATCTTATATTTCTGGAATAAATTCTATTTGGTCATGATGAATTGTTGGATTCCATTCACTACTTTTTTGTTTGTTTGTTTTTTAAAGAGCTTTTCCTCTATATCAAGGAAATCAACATGAAAGTCTCTCATTTTTTTCTTTTGTAGTATCTCTGCTTTTAACATAGTGAGATTTAAACTTGTTGTACACTGTTTTGGGTGTTTCTGTTCCTGCAATTTCCTGGAAAAGTCTGAAAAAGATTATCAGTAGGTTCTGTTCAAAGATTAGAAGTAATTCACTTTCCAGTCAGTCTAAGTTGTTGCTTTTCCTTTTGAAAAGCCTTTTCATTACTATTTAAATATCCTCATTAGTGAGTAGTCTTCCGATGTTTCAGATAATCTTGATCAACCTTGGGAGATTATAGGAATTCAAGAATTTATCCATTTCTTTCCAGGTTATCTTATTTTGTGGCATAAAAATTCTCAAAGTAGGGGCCCGGGAAATAGCATGGAGGTAAGGTGTTTGCCTTTCATGCAAAAGGTCATCGGTTCGAATCCCGGTGCCCCATATGGTCCCCGTGCCTGCCAGGAGCAATTTCTGAGCGTGGAGCCAGGAGTAACCCCTGAGCACTGACGGGTGTGACCCAAAAACCAAAAAAAAAATTCTCAAAGTAATTCCTGATTACCCTTTAAATTTCTGTAGTTTCTGTTGTGAAATCCTCAATTTTGTGTCTTATGTAGTCCAATAAGGTTCTTTTTCTTTCTTTTTATAGTAATGCTAATGGTTTATCCATATTGTATATTTTTCAAAGAACCAACTCTTGCTTTCATTAACCTTTTGGATTTTGGGGTGTCCAGTTTATTATTTTCTGCCCTAATTTTAATTATTTCTCTCGGTACAACTGTTTTTGGCTAATCTTGTTGGTCATCTGCCAATGGCTTAATCTTTGCTGCTTATATATTTATGTATATTCTTTCTTCCTTTCTGATTATACTTACAAAAGAATGAATTTTCCTCTTAATGCAGACTTTGCTCTGTCCCACAAATTTTGATAATTCGTGTCTTCATTCTCATTTATTTCCAGGAATCATTTTTTTCCTCTGATTTTTGATCACTTTTTTTTTTTTCAGTAGTGAGCTTTTTAATTTCGAAGTGTTAATGGCATTTTCCATTTATGTTTGTAATTAACTTATATTGTTAGTGCATCATAGTCTAAGATTGTTGTTGCAATTTCTATCTTCTTAATTTTAAAGTGGTATATTTTGTGGCTGAAATGTGTTATATATTGGAGAATGTCACATGTGCATTTTTTTTTATAGTACAGTGGTTAGGGTGTTTGCCTTGCACGCTGCTGACCTTGGACAGATCCAGGTTCGATCCCCTGCATCCCATATTGTCTCCCAGGTTGGCCAGGAGTGACCTCTGAGCAAAGAGCCAGGAGTTACCCCTATGTACTGCCGGCTGTGGCCCAAAACAAACAAAAAAAAAGTTTAATAGACAGCAATACTTTGGGGCCACACGTGGTGGCACTCAGGGGTCATTTCTGACTGGTTCTATGCTCAGAGATCACTCCTAGTAAGCTCAGGAGACCAAATAGGAAGCAGGGATTGAACCTAGATCCAACCTGGATCACCCTTGTACAGAGCTAATGACCTATCTGCTGTACTATCACTCCAATACTTTGGCTCCTTTTCATTTTAAGTTCTTAACCTTACTACTTTTTTCATTACATTCTACAATGTCTAACTCTATCCAAAATGCTGCAAATTTTCATCCTGTCAGAATGGAAGTTCACGAACAGTATCTCTTAAGTATGGCATGAAACAGGAAGAAGGTACTTAAATGCCAAGGGCTAAGATTTACCTTTTTGGATTGGTATTACTTGTGAAGTTCACATCTGACAGTGCTGGGGTAGGAAGTACATCTAGTGCTACTAGGTAAAGAACCCTTTATATGAAGCCATGTGTTCAACCATTTTTGCCATATCCCTTATTCTAAAAATAATTTTAAGTGTTTCTGACAGTGAAGAAGCTTATAATGCTATTTGAGCTTTAATAAAGTGCACGTACTAGGACTGCAGTGATAGTACAGTGTATAGTGTGCTTGTCTTGCATGAGGCAGACACAGATTTGATCCCTGACATCTCATAAGATCACCCAAACCCACCAGAAATGATTCCTGTGCATTTTTGAAGACTATGTATTTATCTGTTTAGATATAGATAATCCTATATATGCATATATATGTACACATATATATTATAAATAATATATGTGATATATTAACTGAGCCCCTCTTTTTCATGTCCTTCAAAGCCTAGTTAGTTAATCTATCAAGAAGCGACAGTGGTGTTGAAACGTCCAACTAAAACTGCATTGTTATTGATGTCTGTCTTCAAATCTATTAGCATTTGTTCTTTTCAGTTTGGGGGCCACATCTAGTGATATGCAGGGTTAGTCCTGCCTCTGCATTCAGATCACACTGTAGCCTGGCATTCTTGGGGTATTATATGGGATGCTGAAAATCAAACCCAGACCTATCCCAGGTTAACCATATGCAGGGCAAACATTTTACTGCTGGTTAGTCACACTGGCTCCTCTTAGCAGGTTTTAAAATTAGTTTACTGGCCCTTTATTTATTCAATTATGTTTAGGAGTGTGATATTTTTCATATAAACATATCCCATAATTATTAAGAAGTGACCCTCTCTGTCTCATAAAAGCATTTTTTTTGTTTTTTTTTGGGGGGGGCCACAAACATATGATGTTCAGGGGTTATTCATGGCTAAGCGCTCAGAAATTGCCCCTGGCTTAGAGGGACCATATGGAACATCAGGGGATTGAATCATGGTCCTTCCTTGGCTAGTGCTTGCAAGGCAGTCACCTTACCTCTAGTGCCACCTTGCTGGCCCCATAAAAACATTTTTAAGCCTGGAATCTATGTTGTATCATATTAGTATAGAAACTCCAACCATTTTAAGGAAGTTTTTTGCTTAAAGTTTTGTGTTCCAATCTTGGATTTTGAGTTTGTGTTTGCTCTGGCTATTCAAATGTTTTTCTTGCAGTAAAATCTTGGATGACATTTTCTAATAAATGCTTTCACTATTTTAGGTGCATTTTCCATTGTCATTGAGAATTTATTGTAATTAAATTTTGTATAATCTTTTTGTAGAAGTTTAGTGAGTGGGTAGGCTTTGTCTTAACTATCGAAGCTCCATCTATTTTTCTTTTAAGTTTTTTTTGAGTCTGTAAAGTTACCGAGTAATTTTTTGGTGAAGTTGCATATTCTTTCTTCAAAATGAATGAAACTCTGTCTAAATGAAGTATTCTTGGTGAGTCATTTATTTCACTGAGTATTTTTACTTCCTCAGTCCTAAAGGGTTCCTTTTGATAAATTTGCTATAAATCTAAAGCTATTATCTGTATATTATTTCTTTTTAAATTTTACTTTAATTGTTTATAAATTTATATCTTTATTTAAACATGATAATTACAAACATGTTTATAGTTGGGCTTAAATTATTAAAAAGGACACCCCTACTCACTGGATCTTTACTTTCAGAATTCTGTATCTATGATTTTCATCTTTATGAATAGGTTGCACCTTGAAGTGCTTTTATTTGGGTCTCTTTCTTCTGGTTCTCTTCAGGCTTCTAGAATGTTGGAACATATACTCATTACCTCTAGAAACTTCTCAGCAATGACATAATTGTTGTTTCTTCAGAGAGGCTTTCTTTTTGGTTCTCTGAGACCCCAATGATTCTTATTTTATTTTTGTTAAATTTATCTCAAAAGTCTACTGTCATTTGTTCACTTATTTTGAGATATTTCCCATCTTCTGTTCATTTATTTTAAGTATCTTTTCTAGCTTCTGCTGATGTTTGGAGGTGTTATGCAGCTTATCTGCCAGATCATAGTATCTGTTCTCAGCAAATGAAACTCTCCATGAGTAAGGTCTTCCAATGATTTTTTTTCACTTACCAAGATTTTCAGTTTCAGATTTCCTCATTTCTACTTTTGTGTCTTTTTTGGCAATATGTTACATAATTTATTTGAGTTTTTTTTGACAATCCTCTAACCTACTATACATACATATATTTATATATGTATATATATATGTGTGTGTGTATGTGTGTGGTGTGTGTGTGTGTGTGTGTGTGTGTGGTCGATATTAGTTGGACCTATAGAACAATTTTTGTTCACTAAATATGGTAGGATTCTGCATTGCTTTACCATTCTTTGATTTTTGCAGTGTGGTAGATACTTTTATATGTTTTGGTGAATCATTGACTAGAAGAATTGTTTGACTGTGCAGTGAAGCAGAGGAGCTAATTGTTCTTGGGGTGCACAGAGCTTTTGAGTCATAGATGAGGCTACAGTCTGTTCTGTCTCTGTCATAGCTACAGTCTCCTAAAATTAAGCTCTTTGTTAGTCTTATAAATAAAAAATAGTTGAACAAAAAAAAACTTCACACATTGAAAATACCATTAGGATATGAAGTCCTTAAAAGTTTGAATTCTTAAAAGAAGTATACTGATTAATTAAAATATATATGCCTTGCATTGATGAAGTGGTTGAAGTCTATTAAAGAGTTTATGTCAAAGTAGAGTGCTTATAAATTTGTTGAGAAAATTTACATTTCCTGGATATAACTCTTCTGTAACAAATTCTGGTATTGATTTAAAGGTACTATTATAATCCTTAGTTAGTTTCCCTTCAATCAAACTGAAAATTTCTGTGATCTGAGCCAGACAAAGACACATGGAAAACATTAGGATGGTATAATGAGGTAAATAGAATCTTTAAGATAAATTCTTGTTTAATATCTAAAAAGAAGCCTAATGTTTTAATCAATATACATGTCATTATAGCAAGATACTTATTTTACTCAGATAATTCCTTTCTAAGACCTAAAATCAGTGAAATTTTATTTAAATTAATTATGTATATTAGACTTCTAATATGTGAAAGTTTGTATATTGTATCCACAAGAGGATTCTTTAACCAGATGGATTAAAATTTACATGCACCCAACTTTTTATATTATTAATTGTGGGTTTCATCTGGAATTGGTTAATCATTTATTCTCATCTCTAAAACTAGATAATATGTCTGCAAAGCATACCTGCTCTGTGTGTATGATATGCCTCAAAGGATTTGGGTAAAACAATTATTACATTAGTAAAATGTCATGGAAGAAAGATACAAAGCATTAGTTATAAGCATGGTACGGCATAATTTTGAAGCACTATAAAACTATACTCTTAAAACAAATGCAGCATTATAAACAACATTTTCAATAATAAAATCTATGAACATTTATACAAGTGAGAGTTAATTTGTGACTTAGTCACTGTATCGGCAACACACCTTAGTACAATGATTTGATTGATATAAACAATTGATAACTTACTATGTTTCAATTATAAAAGATATTTTATAATATATTATAATTATTTATGTGATTATAATAGTTATAAATTTATTATATTGATGTGAAATCTTATCGCACACCACTGTTAACCAGTATTCTATTCCTTCCCTCCCAACTCTATTATCTTTATCTGTTAATTCATCGCTATGGTAAAATATTAATAATATAATTATATCATGCAATTATAATAAAACAGCATTATAGGAAGAAAGAGTTATAGACTGAAAGTGATATAACCTAACTTATCATTTGGGAACCATCATTTGAAAGGTTTTTGGCTCTTACTATAGGATTATGAGAGCCTCAAAGGACATAATTTCAGATAGAGTGAAGTGATTAAATGTAGATTAAAAAAAGAAAGCAGGGGCCCGGGAGATAGCATGGAGGTAATGCGTTTGCCTTTCATGCAAAAGGCCATCGGTTCAAATCCCAGTGCCCCATATGGTCCCCCGTGCCTGCCAGGAGCAATTTCTGAGCATGGAGCCAGGAGTAACCCCTGAGCACTGCCGGGTGTGACTCAAAATCCACAAAAAAAAAAAGAAAAAAAAGAAAGCAGCTAAATACCATGAACAATTGATTTTAAATGCATAGGTTTTCTGATTCCCCTCTTTGCACATTTTGAAACAAGTGCCATCTTGACCTACCACTGCTGCTGCTGGGAGCCATCCAGCCCAGAAGGGCTCAATGATGGCACAGCAACAGAGGTGAGCAGACCCATCCACGAAGGGCAGAAACAAAAATTGGACTGCTCCGCTCCATTTCATAGCAGTGCACATCTCCTAGTAAATGAACTTCAGCACAACACATAGAAAACACCACACGATAAGCATGACAATGGGAAAGCAGTGGAGGCCTCCACCATGCTAGAGAATGAAGATGGCAGCTGTGAGAGCCGAAAAGTGTTGACCACTTATTTAGACTCTCTTAAAGAGTTTAGCGAAACAATATGGAGGATCCTCAGAGAACTCAAAGAAATCATAGAATGAACTGAATAAACCACAAATAGGTATCACTAGGATATAAATATAGAAATAACTGAAATAACAGGACTAAAAACTTGGTAGGTGAAATGAAAACTTCATTGGAAAGCCTCTCCAAAAGAGTAACAGCAGCTCAGGACCAAATAAGTGAGCTGGAAGATTAGATGCGCAACAACTCCATACAACATAAGAGCTTGGAAAAGAGCTTTAAAGCAAAAGAGCAGACAATGGAGAATATCCTCAAAGAATGTGGACTGATGAAAATAGAAATCTTGACTGCTGATTTTGAAGAAAATAAGAATTTTCTTCCTGGGTCTCTGGAACCCAAACAATCCTTACGTTGTTTCTGTTGAGTAACCGTAGTGCCTAAATAAAGATATTTACAAAAATAGATAGAAACTATAACAAAAGTGTCAAAAGAGCTGTGGATAAAGTTCAATGGACTGAGCATGTACTTTGTATGAAAAAGGCCCAGGTTCAATATCCCCAAGTTTCCCAACACTCAGCACAAATAAGTAATTAAAAAAAATAAATTTAGGGGTTCTTTCCAATAAAATTATTTAGATGACTTATTTATAAAATACAGGGCTGAATAAAAACACAGGGTTAAATTCTCTAATTTCATGCTTCTAGTAAAGATGAGATTTATTATCTTAATAACTTTTTATTTGGAATGAGTATGTTGACAGACAAAAATGATTATGAATATAACAAGTAAAATTTTAACTATGATTTTCCATCATATTTTCTTCATCCTTTACCAGTCTTGTATATTTTGCTTTTGGCCAAGCTTCCATATTATGTAAGATTAAATACATCTTTGAAATATAACCAAAGTTATATATAATATCAATAGGATAACTAGTATAAGAGCTGATATTTTAAGTTAGATACGTGACCTAGAGCTAATATAAAAATAAACTATGCTGGAAATAAAAATGTTTAATTTTGTTATTATATGCTTTTTTCGAAGTCTCAAATCTTTTGATTGAAGATACCTGTTTCAACTTTATCTAACATATGAACAATACAAACAGCAGGTAATGAAAATTGAAAGGGTGATAAAAGAAAACCATTCACTTTAATTAAACTGCCCACCTGTTGTATTCAAAGCTTTTATTTTTCACACTTGATCACATACAAGAAAGTTTGGAACAGACTTTATTTTAGGTAACTATAATCTTGGATAAAATCAGTCACAGTTCCAGTTATACTATAAGAAAGGAGAAACTGAGCTGGTGAGATTGGCAGACAGAATTGCAATTCCTGAGATTGGCAGACAGAATTGCAATTCCAATAACTGAAAATTGAATATTGCTGGATATTTAGTACACTATTTAGTTTAAAATAAATATTTAAATGTTAAATATTAAAAAATGTTTATTCTTGCAGCATATTGTAAGATGAAACTCAACTTATTTATGTATATGTTCATTTTGCTAAAACTCAAAAATGTCTAAATTCATGATTTTTCTTTAATTCAATAAAGAGATACATGTTAAATAACTTATGTATGTATTACAAAGATTTTTTTGAATCATTTGAAATGAAGGAAAGTAATTTACCAGTAAAAGTAAAATGAATGTTGTTTCCAAATAATTAAATTTATAGCAGTAAAATAAACAAAATAGCAGTAAAAAGAAGAGCTGAGCAAAATACAGGCAAATTAAATGGCAAAGAAATGTGTATAGATCTTAAATTTATATGACAACCTGTTTAGCAGGATATTGAAATTTGTGTTATTAACTTTACATGTTATATTTTTATTTAACTACTTAATAAACTATAGTTATGAGGAAGATTTTTTTCTAAGTAGCTGCAGGGATCATATTGTATGTGTATATATATATATATTTTTTTTTTGGTTTTTGGGTCACACCCGGCAGTGCTCAGGGGTTACTCCTGGCTTCATGCTCAGAAATTGCTCCTGGCAGGCACAGGGAACCATATGGGGCACCGGAATTCGAACCGATGACCTTTTGCATGAAAGGCAAACGCCTTACCTCCATGCTATCTCCCAGGCCCTGTATGTGTATTTTTAATGGATACTACTACCTACTTTTCACCACATTTGTTGAAGAGTCTTAGGTAGAATAATAGCAATCTCAAGTTCACACATAATTAATGACAGATTAAGAGACAAATACAATTAAACATTATTTCTAAGTCCATGCAGTTTCACTTTCAATAATATTGAACAAATTAGGAATTTAAAAAACTTAGGGTTTTGGAGGCAACAGCAAGTTGTGCCTGGGAATTACTCATGAACTGGGCTCAGAGAGCACTCAATTTTGGGCCTCTGGGACTATATAAATTCTGGGAAATTGAACCTAGGTCAGTTGTGCAAGTGCCTTACTTCTGAATTCTCTCTGGTCTTCAAATTAGGCTTTTAATGCCATATTGATCATGTTATAAAAGCTAAATTCAATAAGAAGACTTCGATACAAAGATAATCTATAAATTTTTAAAGTTAAGGATGTTATAACATCAGTTATGCAGAAATTATTCTCAGAGAATAAAATTTCACTGTTTTTTAAGATAAATTAGATTTTATGTAATTATAAAGTATATAATATATATGGCATATATTTATTTATATTTAGCAAAGTACACACTTAAAAGCAGTGCATAGACACTCATCTATGTATTTTATTAAAATTAATAATAATTTTCATTAACATTAGCATTTATATCAGATCTGCTATTCCTCATTCCTTAAGACTTCCAGATGAATAGGAAAAGAACACTGAATGATTATCCTAATATTGATACAAAATGGTCAAAAAATGCAATAAACCAATTCAGCAACATATTAAAGATCAACTATAACCTATATCCCAAGTGTAAGACTAAATAAACAGAATATAGAACCATAAAATGATAGATTTTTATCTAGATGAAGAACACTAGCACATACTTGATAATATTTTACATATTATATTTGACCATTGTCAATCAGTTTTTTGATAAACATCAAAGATTAAAAAGCAGGGTACCAGAGAGAGCACAGCTGTAGAGTGTTTTGCCTTGCACGTATCCAATCCAGGATGGACAGTGGTTCAAATCCCGGCATTCCATAAGGTCCCCGGAGCCTGGTAGGAGCGATTTCTGAGTGCAGAGCCAGGAGTAGCCCCTGAGAGCAACTGGGTGTGACCTCCCCAAAATTTAAAAAACAGAACATAGTTTCAACATAATAAAGATTATGAATTTAAAATGCAAAGCCAATATTATGCTCAATGGAAAAGAGTCAAATGGTTTTCTTTTAAGATCAAGAACATAAGAATAATGTTTTGTGGGTTTTTTTTTTTTGCTATTTTAATTAATTTGGGGGTGTATACAGCACCAGCTATTCTCAGGGCTTATTTCTGGTTGTGTACTCAGGTATCAAGTTTATATAGGATGATAATTTTATGGCAGAGCTTGAAACTGATAGAACGATGGAACTCAGGAACTGGGGTCTGCTAAGAGGTACAGGGAAGCTCCAAGAAATACTTTTGTTCAATCTTAGCATTACTCAGACAGCAAATCTGGCAACCCTTTTCTGCATTGAAGGCAGAGACACCACCTGTAAAATAAGTTTATAATGGAGTTGCTTCATATAAAATAAGTAATATGAAGTGTTGATTATCCTGACATTTGCTAAGCAATCTATTCACTTTACTAAGCAATCCATAACCATTTCTTTGAAACAAGAGTAATTTTGTACTATACAAAATATATGATTTTAAAAGAAAAATTAAAGACCCTCTATAGTTACTTATGTAATCTCTATTCTTTACTTAGTGAGAGTTTCAAAGTTCCATAATATATACAATTATATATACATTATGTATATTAATTAAGCTTATTCTTGTTCGCTAGAAAAAAATACAGCCCTGCTATAGTTACAGTTATAGTTATAAAGACCAAATTTTGCACATAAAGAATATTTCATGTGTTAACTAAAAATAATTCATCTTTCTATAATTTATCTTAATGTATCGGGAAGTAAAGTTGAGGAATGCTAAAATTTTCTAATTTTATTTTCCATAAAACTGAAATTTGCAAAAGTTTTATCTGAAGAATGAAACATTTTAATCAACCATATCGACTATCCACACAATAATTATTATAAATAACTCTGCCACAGACTAGCTGTGGGGTCTGGAATCTTGGCATGCCATCCATGCTGAGGGAAGACTTCTCAGTGACAAGATTCATTAGATTGTGGTGGTGAGATTATTCTACTTACTATTCAAGTTAACTAAAGTAATGGAGTTTTGCTAATTTTGACTAAATATCTTTGTAAAAATCTTTATTTTCTGTCATATAAAAATAAACAGAAAATATTTGTAATTTACGTGTGGAAATTTTAGGAATAACCTAAAATGTGGCTTTTCCTAAAGAACAATAGCAGATTGTTATACTTTATGTAGAAATAGCGCATTATGGAAAGCTAGAACAGCTGGTAGGACTCTTATTTTTAATTCAGTAAGTGAGGTTCAGTTCATAGCACTCCATATGCTCCCTCAAGAACCATCCAAAGTGATCTCTGAGCACAGAAAATAAGAATATCTGGACACAAAATCCCCCATAACAAAATAACAACAAAATAAATAAATCATAAAACCAACATCTTAAAAAGAAAAGTTGCAAAAATGTAATTAATATTTTGAAAAAGTAAATGGAATTTTTAAGAAACTTTGAGAAGTATAAACTAAAAAGTGGTAAAAATAGATTAAAAAAGACAGAATGTAAGAATGTTTTGAAGGAGTCAGTGTGGCTTGAAAATTTAGTTCATGGCCTTGGTACTAAGAAAGAGGTAATTATACTAGGTTTCTGAATGTACAATGGATGGATATGAATATAGTTAAATGAATTAGAAAATTCTATGAAAAAAGTCAAATTTTGTGTATTATATGCTTATTTATTGTTAGGATATGTACCTTTTCCTTGGTACATGGCCTATATATAAATATATATATATATATTAGCAGTTAATATAATTTACTGTACCATAACACTTTCCATAATGTGGATTACAAACATGTCTTAGATATCAAATAACTATCTTCTAAATCCACATGTTTTCTATTTTCTTTCAAAGTTTATTTCACTATAGAAATTTAATAAATACTGCTTTCTGTTTTTTATTTCAATTATAAAGCAGTAATTTGTCATTTGACCACATACATCAATAATTTGATAAAGCAATTGCTTTTAAATTATTTTTATTTATGTAAACATCAGCATCTTACCCCAAAATTAAAATAACTTCAGATAGAACAACCAGGAAGTGATAAATAAGTTTATTTTAATTGTAATATCTCACTTGAACTAAGCCTTTACCATCTATTCTTTCTTTACATATTTTTATGTATATGATTAACTGAGCAATCATGTCATAAATGGAAGGATATTATAGTTTCAGAGCATACTTATATTCTATATATACTACTACTGCTATGAAAACATTTTTTAATGGGGCCGGACAGGTGTTGCAGGCTGTAAAGCATTTGCCTTGCTCGCTCTAGCCTAGGAGGAACCGCGGTTTGATCCCCCACGTCCCATAGGGTCCCCCCAAGCCAGAAGCGATTTCTGAGTGCATAGCCAGGAGTAACCCCTGAGCATCACCGGGTGTGGCTGAAAGATAAAAACAATAACAGAAGAAATAAACTTTTTTCCATCAAGTATATTTCAGGAATGAATTAAGAATTCTTTTATTAATCTTCTCTTCTTAAAATATATGAAAAACAGAAATAAATTTAAAGATTCTACTTCCATTAAATACATGTAGTGAATTGAGCAAGACTAGGATTAATAATTGTTTCTTATATCTACAGTGAAAATACAATATTATTGGTGGTGGGAATGTTGCACTGGTGAAGGAGGTGTTCTTTACATGACCAAAACCTAATCACAATCAGATATGTAATCAAAATGTTTAAATAAAAAAAAAGAGAAAAAGAGAAAAAAAATAAAATACAATATTAGAGGATATTTTATCCCTATTATTAATTGAATAATCTACATTAAAATTGGGTACCAGCTTGACATATTTTTTCTTCTGGAACTTATGCACATTGCTTATCATATATGATATATAATATACATACAGTAAATGATATATAATATACACATTATAGCATAATATGTATATAATATATGCCTTTTTTGACAATGATTTGTCATACATTTCCATTAACATGATTTTCTTTTGTTAAAATTTTTATAATTGAATGCAAACATGTGCCCAAATTCCTTTATGAACCCATTTAATTAATATTTAGTATTTATTGTATAAGTAATTTAATAAAATTATGAATTATCATTAAAATAACATGTCTCCTGTGCCTGTGACCACAATGGGATTTCTCTTATTAAACTATGGAAATGATAATAAAATAGAATAATATGTGAGATTTTACATGATATTTTACCTAAATATATATATTTATGTATATATAATATATATTATATGTGCATATATGCAGCTTACTTCAAATAGTAAAACTACATAATACGAAATTGTACAGAAATTTGTATTATCAAGCAATAAAAACAATAATCTTATGTGAAACACTACTACTAATAAAAATATAATACAACAAAATGTAGAGCCATTGTACAATTATAAATTCTAGAGGCAAATAAGACCAAGAGAGTTTAACAACAAAACAATATAATTATCTTTGTCCTGAAATACAATAAACTTAGGTAAAATTTTAGTAGTGCACGCAAAAGTAAAGGAAATAAAATAAAATAAAATAAAATAAAATAAAATAAAATAAATAAGAGATGAAAAGTGACTGCCAAATCGTGGAATGTTATTCCTTTGTATCTCTCTAAACATAGTTTTCCACAATGTAAAATGATCTGGAAAAATTTCCAAATAATATCAACATTATTTCTTCCGACATCAAAAGTTCTTAAATGAATGACATTTTATTTTGCTCAATATTATCTTAGTTCTTTTGTTTTTTTTGGCTGAAAATTCAAAATTAATGTGTCAGCAAGGGGAATTCTTTTGAGAATCCTGCTTATGGATGATTGTCTTCCCACTGTAACTTTACCTTGTCCTTTCTTTGCATCTTTGTCTTCATAAAATTAAAAAATAAGTAAATAAAATAAAACAATATTATCTTAGTTCTTGAGAAAATTATAGCACAATCACTACTTTTGAATGAAATAAAACAATTTCATTAGCTTGTCTATCATCTAATATATATAGATATAGAGATATTTTTGTTCCAAATATGTTTTATGCTTGTATAAACCTACTAAATATTACTACAATAAAAATACTTACATTTCATGAATGGTTTTGTTAGTTGTTTGTATTTTTTATTTTCATTTAATATGGCATTTGGCTATCTATTCTTAAGTGGAATTTTAGTGAAGATTCTCTTTACATTAGTCAAATGAAATTAATAAATACAAATAAAACTAGGAACAAATATATAAATCTTTAATATTTCTTATTAAAATAAAATCATACTAAAATATGAACTAACAAAATGTAAATTGCAACTTTATGTTGGAGGTAATAGGTTATAGTATTTTAGTATATATTACATGCATTACCAAAATAATCATAATTATTTCAAACAAATATAGTGAAACCATAAAGCATAAAATTATAATATACAGTCTTTATTTATAAATATACAGTAGAAACATGATAAATCTAAAGTTTTCATATAAAATTAGACTGTCAGCCAAATTCTGGAGTCATAAAAGTGTATACTAACATATATATTCTATATAAATCTTCAATCTTTAAGAAAGAGTGGAAAATAAATTTAATATGCTTAATGAAGTTGGAGAGAATTTGATGATAATTTTTGATGTAAATAGTTACAAATGGAAGTTAAATCTTGCATAATTTTACAATAAAAGTTACAAATAGAAGTTAAATATTGCATAATTTTACAATAATTTATTAAAATTCTAATCTACCTTTGTATTCAGAAGGAAAATACTATTGTGATATTTTTAATGTTACTTAAATAAATTAGCACAAAACTGCAGAGCATTAGGAAGATGAATTTAAATGCTCAGCAAAATAAGGAAAGTCACTTTATGAACATTGTCCAGCAGAAACATATACCTCAGATATTTTTTATGGAATCTTAATAAACATATCTTAATAACAATAAATTTTGAATGTCAGAGGAAGACTATTCTAGCTTCCATACTAGATAGAATTGTCAAGGTAATAGAATTCTACAGATACCTCTCTCTATGAAATGGAATCATTATAGTCACAGTATGTGAAATATGTTTATGAGCAATCTGCACAATGTTTGTTTGTAGGCAAATTCTTTATTCCATACAGTGTCAGCTTTTCCACCTCTCAAGAGTACTTGATCTAAAGGACGTATTAAAAACCTAGCAACAACAAGTTTGGGGAATGAATTTTACATAAAAGAAAACCAAGAGCATCAGTATACCTGTAAACAATACCTCGTACCAAATTGGGTATAATCCCTGAGCCCATCAGGATGTAGCTCTGAAATCTAAAGCTAAAACCATTCAAACAAAATCTTTCCAGGTGTAACCTTTTTAATGATTATTAATCAATATTTTTAATTTGTTTATGTTTTCCTATACATGTGAAAAATTGGTACTTGCTAACCAAAGACAGGCAACATCAAGATATGACTTACAGAAAATTAAAGTCACTAATCCTAAACTAGATGCTTCAAAGAATATATGCATTCCTTGTCAGTACTCTGGGAGGAATTTCAAGACTAGAAAGAAAAGTATCATAAGAACAAACTATAACCATTGGGGAACAGCAAAATTATAGATAAAGCAGCTGACTTCAAAATTATACAATGGAGAGAATACTAAATTTAGAGGAAACGGGTCATGAGGTTTGTTGAGCTTTAAAATAAATCTGGTGAAGTCTGCCAAGATTTCCTTATGTCCAATGGTACCTTTAATATTTAAACAATGATTGAATAATTAAAATCTCCCTTTTGGATTTATTTTCTTAATTCTTTGCCTCTATGAATCCCCTCACATGTAAAATCTAACAATCCAATGCAGAGAAATTGCAAAATGGCATCAATTTTGGGGAAATGATCAGTGGGAAATTAATAGAATTCATTATGCTTCATAAACGAATAACTTACATGCCATATATGCCATAGTATTGGCAAGAGTTATTAACTGATTATTGAACACTTAATATTTGCTAACAACGGAAATTCTTAGTGTCATGTTGCATTCTCATAATGAAACCAAAGAGAGAGTAGGAGGTGATAGACTTTTTATAACCTGATAGTGGTAATAGCTTCATAGTACATGCATATCTTCAAACTAATCAAATTATATACATGAATTCTATCAAGTCTATTTCATATCAATTATACATAATAAAAAAGCTAAGAAAAGATTATAAACCACTTTTAAAAAAGCAGAAGTTTTGGGGCCCCAGTGGTGGCTCAAGTGGTAGAGTGTTTACCTTGCACTCGCTAACCTAGGAGGAACACGGTTCAATCCCCCAACGTCCCATATGTCCGCAAACCAGGAGCAATTTCTGAGCGCGTAGGCAGAATAATTCCTGAGAGTCACAGGGTGTGATCCACCAAATAAAATAAACAAATAAATCAAATTAAAAAAGCAGAAGACTTTAAAACCACTTAAAACATAAAGATTATATTTTAGTGGCTGGAGAGCTAGCATGGAGGTAAAGCGTTTGCCTTGCATACAGGACGGTGGTTCGAATCCCGACATCCCATATGGCCCCCGGAGTCTGCTAGGTTGCGAATTCTGAGCGTAGAGCAAGGAGGAACCCCTGAGTGCTGCCGGGTGTGACCCCCACCAAAAGAAGATTTTATTTTAAATAGAAACAAAAATATGATTGTAGAGTGAAGGAATTGTTAATTTTAATCAGGTTGTGTTTTGAAATATTTCAATGACATTTAGGATCTAATCTAAATAAAAAAAATCATTGATAATTGATAGAATAATTACTATATGACTCCTAACATTACAAAGAAAATAGATAATTATATTTTGAATATTTTAAAGTTCTATCAGAATAAATTAATGATTTGTTATACTTTGTACATGAGTGTTAAATTCACAAATATTATGAGGAAATAATGACAAAATAATAAAAGGACAGGTATATGATTTTATAAAAAGAAAATAAAATAAACAACTTTAAAGTATTATTCTTATGAAACATAATAGCTAAAATAAAAATAAAAGTGGCAGAATTGATAATTTTTGGCAGTGAGTTTTCTTGTTTCTTTAGTGGCAGAGTAATAAGGGATAAAACAAAATTTAATTTTATAATTTGTATTGTTATGAGTTATACATATTTATATTGATCATTATTTATTGTTTGGGGCCTATATGTGGTACTGCTTCAGGGTTACACCAAACTCTTTACTTAGTAATGACTATGAATGTACTCAAGAAACCAAATATTGTGCCAAATATCAAAACTAAGTGGGTATCATTCAAGGCAAATGCACTGCCTGCTGCAATATTACTCTGGGCAATGAAAAACATGTTATCACTCAAATAAAGTCTTTTAATTAAAATATAATTAAAATTAAATATAAAACTTAGGTACTTTAACATTATTTTAAGATATCTACTGTTAAATAACAGCAATATTGAATCATAAAATACACATATTCATTTAGTACCATATATAGTACTATATAGTACCATATTCTTGTAATTCTAATGGATCAGCTTATATCTTGGTTTGATTTATGCCAAAATTTAACGCAAGAATACTTAATTTTAATCCTATGATAGGTATTATTCTAAACAATAGTCCTTAAAAAGTATTTTGCATAATCCTTTCAGTTTTAGATTTCACTTCTTAGGAAACCCAACATCATAGATCATGCAAAGAACATCATCTTTTTTACTAATTTTATTTTATTTATTTATTTTTTTGTTTGGGTGTCACACCCTGCAGCACTCAGGGGTTACTCCTGGCTCTATGCTCAGAAATCATTCCAGTCAGGCTCAGGGAACCATATGGGATTCCTGGATTTGAACCACGGGCCCTCTGCATGAAAGGCAAATGCCTTACCTCCATGCTATCTATCTGGCCCCACTAATTTTATTTTTTACATAAAATTTAATAAAAATGATAAAGCAATGTGATTTAAAGCAGTAAAAAAATCTTTTCAATATAGCACAAGGCTGGGCAAAACCACATGACTATTTTAGAATGTTTATAAACCTTGAAGAATTTAAACTGAAGGAGCATCATCTTTTATGATGTTAATCATAACATAAGTGGAAAAGAGAAACAATCATAGTAATAAAATTGTACCATGTACATAAAAATAGATAGAATTAGATACTAGTGATAAGGAATGAATAAATGGTATCATTTTAATTAAAATATTTTGTCCTTATTTTGGTGCCACACACAGTGATGCTCAGGGGTTACTCCTGGTTATGGGCTCAGAAATTGCTCCTGGCTTGGGAGACCATCTGGGATACCAGGGGATTGAACTTCAGTCTGTCCTAGGTTAGCACGTGCAAGGCAGAAGCCCTATGGCTTGAATCACAGCTCCAGACCCATTTTAATTAGATTTTAAAGAAATAGAATAAAGTAACTATAAGGGCAATGAATATTAGCTTTCCATGAATAATAGTGCTGAGTTTTTATAAGCAATGATTCAAGATTTTGAGCATAGATAAAAAAGTTTAATTACTGAGTGCTAAACTACAGCCTAGAAGGGGAAGGACTATAAATATCAGGGCTATTGAATCCAAAGGATTTTATGTATGTGTATATATATGTTTATATGTCTATATACACACAATGAGTATAATTTTACATATTACAAATATAATACACCCACATATTACAAACATAATACACCCACATATATATATATGCTTATTAAAGCATATTTTATAAACAAAAACATAAAGAGGAGTTGCTGCTTTTCTTTAGAAATGTATGTGAAATTTCTTAACAGTACTATGAACACACTATCTCAAAACAAAATAAAAGTTTTAAAATATTTAAATAATATTTTCCATGTCCAATAGAGATGAGGTTTAAAATAACCAGCCCATATGATACTTACCACAATGATTGGTCAGTTCAGATAGAGAAATAACTACAGTAATTGTCATGATAATGTAAATGAGATAAATAGAGGGGGTGGTCATAGGTGGTGCAAAGGTTGCACTGGCATGTTTTTTTACAGAATCATACTCAATCTACAAAAGCTATAGACAGAGGGGACCAATTACACTAGAGTCTGGGGCAAAATAGGGATATACGGGATGTTTGCTGGGAACAGGGTTGGAGGATAATAACACTGGTGGTGAGAATGCCCTTAATTCATTGTCACTATGGACCTTAAATATTACTGTGAAAGATTCATAGTCTACTTTATTCACAAAAATATTAAAAAAGAAAAAATGATAGGATTGACAAATAAAAGCAATCAATAAGTAAAATACATATAAGAGCTAGAAGATAACAGCGGTAGAGCACATACTTAAACTTTGTAAGAGCCTAGGTTTAGTTTTTAAAATTGCAAAAAACAATACATGTAGCAAACATTAAAAGTTAACAAAAACACCCACAATGTTATAAAGGTGCATCTAATAGTCTATAGAAAAAGTTTAAGTTTTAAATTAGAGTGGTTGAATATTATTATATTAAAGACTAAAGAGTAAATGTTTCAGATAAAAATCCATTCTTTAAGTCATTGTATTATATTGAACTGGAATTCTATGTTACTCTATTCTTGGTTCATTGGTTCTGCTATCTGAAGTACTAAAATAAAGAGTAAGGGACAGAGTATTTAACTTTTCTGTAGGCCTGAAAGCTGAAAACATGCCAGCAATTTGTTAAAACTTTTCATTTAATATATGCACACATATTTTATTTTAAGTTAGATTTTTGTATTCTCACAATAAATACCTAGTGTGAAATCTAGCAATAAATTTTAGTACATGAAAGAATAGTCACCAAAAGTGAAGATAGATGAACTGTTAATTGAGAAATTATGTATTTTAAATGAATCAATTTATGGTTCTTAGAATAAGACAATTTTGATCAATAAATTAAAATTAATTCATTAACCAACATTATTAAAAGCATAACATATGTGAAGAGATTATATTAAAATAGTTCACATCTTCAATCTCTGCCCGGGCATACCTAAGCTTTTAGGGGGGCTCAGCCCACCAGATGTATCCTCAGATTTTCCTGGTGGCTAGAAATAATTTAACCCCCATGGGGTTCCTCAAAAGGCCTGCTGTGGATGCCTTTTTCCCCTGCATGGATGGTTGAGGACTTTCCAAAGAGATGCCTGGCATTATATTTTCAGCCAGTATCCAACTATCTCTCCTGTGTATATATCAGGCAAAAATATTTGCCTCTTTCAAATAATTTGGTCCAGAAATTCCAGCACCAAAGTTTATTTGAGAATCCCTTTTTCTGGATTTAGTCAGCCCTAAAAAAGCAAAGACAAATTTTCTCTCCTTTTCAAATTTGTCCTTTGCAGCTGAAATTTCTGGTAATTACGTAACCAGAATACAGATTTTGACTTTTGTCCCTCCTTTAGAAATAGGGAAACTCTTTCTTGGGGATTTGGCTCCTCTCTTCCTTTAACCTCTAAAAACAATAGGAGTCCAGCCTAGAAAAACAAAGTTTCTAGATATTTCCTATTTTCTCCTAATCCTAATTTTGCACTTAAAGTAAGCTTGCTAAGGGTTACCTTGAGTTGTGACCTTCTCTCTTGTAATTTAGAAGTTTTAGTCACACCCATAGCTTAGGTACTGTTATTACAATTATTCTTCACCTGTGGCTAATTTTACCCCTATAAATCCCCCTGCTCTAAAATTAAACTTGTCGTACTCTTGCCAGAAACGTGTTGACCCCACACATACTGCGTGTGGTATCATTATTTCATATTTCATATTTGTCGCTCTTGTTACCTGTTTTTCTCCCATGAAAGGACTATGACCCACGAGAATTGCTGAGACACAAGACTTCTACAACAAATCTCCTTATTTCCTCATCCCGCTATCTGGTAAATCGTTTTGTAACTGATGACCTAGTGCTTGTCAGTGTTTGATACTGTCTGTTCCTTCGTTTTATCTCTACATATACCATAGAATATTAACTGTTTTGCTACAACAGATAGAATTGTGAGTTTCATGTTAAGGAAAAAATAAGAAGAAAAAAGACAATACTTACCTGGCAGGGGCGATTCCATGATCACAAAGGTGGTTTCCCCAGGGTGAGGCTCGCCCATTGCATTCCAGACGTGCTGACCCCTGCTATTTCCCCAAATGTGGGAAACTCGACTGCGTAATTTATGGTAGTGGGGGACTGCGTAATCGTTCTCCCCTGAAAAAAAAAAGACAAAAACCAGATGATTTCATTCATGTGTGACATGTAAGGAAATAAAGCAAGTAAATAATCAGTGTCCCATAAAATCAAATTTTTAGACTGAAAACACAACTAAAGTTTTTAGGTACGGGTGTGTGTTGGGCTGAGGGTGCATTGTTCAGGGGCTTGGAACAAAGGTGTAAACTGAGAAGGGACCTAGGGACTGACTGTGTTGAAGGAATGTTTTCACTTTAGAGATGGGTGTAGTATATGTATCTTGTTGCCTAAAGATAAACAATAGTGCTCCTATAAGTCATATTACCTTCATAGTTAAAGAAAAAGAAAATGTAAAATAAACAAAGCATTATATGCCAGATACAATGCTGCCTTACTGATACTGACATTTTTTATGTTTATAACCCAATTCTTCAAAACTACATTCAAAATTCACAAAAATTACTCATGAAAATATTTAGTATCACAGTATATCCTAAAAAACAAGGGGGTATAAAATGAATAGGGGCATAATAAATATTACAGAAATTAAAGAATGTTTATTATGCAGCTGCCTCTAATTTGATTCCTGGCATCACACGGTCTCCAAAACATCATGGGGTGAAGTTCTGGGCATTTAAAAATCCTCAGGCTCTGGAGACTTGTAAGAACTGCCAGGGTGGCAGGGTGATCTCTGGCTTTGCAAGACCTAAGGAGCTGTGTATCTTTGGGAACTTACATTGAACTACCAGTCCAGCTATCCATTGGCCAAAACTCACCTCTAGTGTCTTTAGGCCTATTGAACATGATGTGGAACATGCTCCCTAAAGCATAATTGTAAATTAGTTAAAATATAACAAAGAAGTTCATATTTTGTATTTTAATTCAGATTTTATATAATTTCAAAGAGAAGCTGAATCTGATATCAATTTTTGTATTGAGTAACTTTTGATTTCTAAATTCTTTTTTGACAATTATGTGACAAGAATGTTCTTCTATTAATTATTGATTATTTCCCTTCCCTTGGTTCTTCTATTTAAGGTTAATTTTATGATTTTATAAATTTTATAGTTATTTTATATTTTATTAAATTTTATAATTTTATATATGAGTAATATAATATATGATGTAAAATATTAAAGCCACATACAATGTATTAGAAAGCTTTAGCCATCATCCTTGTAATACTAATGCATTTCTTCTTTCAAAACCATGAACATCCTTATCCCTATTGCAAGCATTTTTGTGGTACTAAAGTGAATTTGTAAATATATCTAAATAAAGTTAATTTTATAATTTTACATATACATTAATTTTGATTGCTAAAGAGTATCTTAGCAGATCTTAATATGCTCTTCTCTATGAAATGTATTCAGCAGCCATCTCTTTAAAATACAAACTTGCTCTACCACAATATTTTTCAGAGGGTGGGAGCCACACTCATTGGTGCTCAGGGGTTAGTCCTAACTCAGAAGTTATTCCTGGAATGCTCAGGGGACCATATGGGTTGCCAGGGATCATACCCATTGTGCTATAGCTTGTGCCCCTTTAACAAAATATTTTCAGTTGATTGAATTGTCTTTATTACATAGTCAAAAATCACTAAAATTGAATAGAGATTTATTTTTGAGTGGTCCTATTTAGTTTTTCAATATGTACTTTCTTGTATTTACCCATTCATTCTATCAACTATATTCCATACATAATCTTTTTTCTATGAATCTTATTTGACACAATGTTTTTACTTTAATTACCCTCTGCATTTTCCTCCTCAATAAATACCATCTAATCCAAGAAGCTTCCTTCACCATTAATTATTTTCTAAGCCTCTGATTTCCATCTTCAAAAATTTTATAAATATTTTTCTACCACGAAAAATACAATAAGAAATGAATTTATGGACAAGTTTACTATACTATTTGTAAAACAAGAATGGCATTACATCATGAAGTATTTCCTATTGTTTCCCAATGACTTATATGTTCCAGGCACAGAGTAGATACTTGATAATTTTTAGAGTAGAATAAATTAAGAGAGCGTCATAAAGACAAATCGCTTCCCAGTTATCTTAAATCACTTTTTTATCATTTCTCTTTTTTCAGATTTCCTTTGCAATATTATGCAAATCAGTTTCTGAGTGTGCAATTACAAGCACAATATCTATCCCGAAAAGAGTTACTTTTTATGGGAACATTAAAGATTACTGCACTGCAGCAGAGAATGTTGGGTAATTTGGCAGTCTATAGAGATTGCCAGTTGTGGATGACTCTTTCCTGCTGATATCGGCACTCCTTTGATAACCCTTCTTTCTGAAGTTATTACTAGGCTCATCAGGTTTCATATATGGCACCTAAACTGATATAATAGTTCCATGAAAATCTGTCGTGTGTGGGTACCTAAGCTGATTGCCATTTGTATAATCTTACAAAAGAGGCAAATAAACCGCTAAAATGCATAAAGCGTTCTTCTACAGCAGTGTTTTATAATGATGCAGAATTTCAAGATGTACAATTAGATTTTATGACACTAAGATTTTGATTTATATTATCTGTAGAAAAGAAAAGAAAAAATAGATGGGGCAATGAAAGTGGGACAATTCACTATCAGATAAATCTTTACAATATATATTCAAGCTGTCATATGCTGAAACAGATATAAGTACATGAAAGATGAAATCATTTCCAAAGCAATGCCTCATCAAGATGCATGCTTTCTGAGAAAAGAATCTATCAAGTTTTGCTTACAGGGTCAAACCACTCTACAGGGATACATTATGCTGGATTCTTTTCTTTTAAACAAAGAACACTATTCAGATATGTTTACAGATACACTTTAGTACCACAAAAATTCTTGCAATCATGATGAGGATGCTTGTTGTTTTAGAAGTGTAAATGCATTAATAGTACCAGTATTATGGATGTTATCTATCTACTATAGTGTATGTGGCTTTAATATCTCACATCATATATTATGCAGTACTTAATAGATATTCTAAATAGCTTTGGATTTTCTTCATTGGTCATTACAAAAAATATACAGAGTATTAAATTGACTAATGAATAGATTCCTCAGTATGAGGGAACTGAAAAGCCTGTATAGTATACAGGTGGTGGTGGGTTGGGAGGGAGGGAGTTTTGGGGCACTGGTGGCGGGAAAGTTGCATTAGTGAAGGGGGTGTTTATAAAAGAAGTTAAAAAAATGAAAAGAAAAAAAATAAGGCCTCCCAATTCTTATCACAGGCTGTGTTCTTTACACTGACTGTATAGAAAGAGGAGGTACAGTAAATGCACCCCATATACACCTCAACCCAGATCCTTGCCGGGTCTGTATTGTGAATCTGGGGACAAAATATATTAAAAAAAAAGAAAAAAAAGAAAAGGATGGAGGAAGGAAAGATTGAAGGAATGAAGAAGGAATAGATGGAAGGAAGAGAAAAAGGAAGTTAAGAGGAAAGGGTGGAGGGAAAAAAGGAAATAGAGAGGAGGGAAGGAAAAGGAGGAAGGATGGGGAGAAAGAAGCAAGGGGGTGGAAGGAAGGAAATCTCTTGTAGTTTTATAGGTTTTTAGTTTGAATTGATAAAATTAGGAAATTCAGAAACAAAATTATTCTAAGAAAACATATTTGCCTTTGTTTATTGTATAATCAAAATTTTATAGATATATTAATGATTGTATTCGTGGATTTTGTCTCACTGGCATGAGGCTTGCAATACTTGTACCCTATTATACCTTTATTTCATTTATTCAGTTTTTTATCTTACTACTTGAAATTTATTGTATAAAATTCACTTATTAAGATCATATAAAACAAGCACAACTTTCTGCTTTAAACTTCAAAATTTCTCTTAATTTTTCATATTTTATTTATATAAGTATATATTAGCAATAATTTTTATTCTGTTTGTTTCCCACTAGCTTATACCTTCAGGGAACATATATAAATGTGAGAAATATATCATAGAGAAAAGAAAAGCAACCATATTTATCTAAATTTTGTCATAATGATTAAATTTAATCTTAACTCTGATCTTAACTGAAAATAATAAATTACTAGTACTTAAAAATGTGTAATACTGACATAAAGAATGGTTAAACTAAATACCTCTGATAACTAATAGTTATTATCAGTTTATTAAAATCTATGGATTAATGCACAGGTTGTTACTATTCAATAGGAAGAATGCTAAAATAATTTAAAAAGGATGTATGTATTTAAAATAGTATAATATCAGGTGTGTGCTGATAGATTTATATATTCAATACAATGTCAATCACTGTTGTATATACTACACGAACATAAAATTAAATGTTGGCATTGATGATTAAATATTTTATTCATCTTTTTCAGTGTTAGAGTTTAAGTGATTCACGGCTATTGTACTGACTGGCAAATGAAACAGAGTAGATGTTCATCCTTGCTTCAGTCTTGTTGAGATAAGTGTTCAAGACCCAAAGTTGGATTGATGGAGTTAGTGAGGAAGACACACAAAAAGAGTCTAATTGCAGAAATGACTCCCATTTTATGGCTCAAGGCATCTATCTTTTATATACTATATTTTGGCTTACAGTTGTAGGTTTATATAGTGAAGAGGAAGTAACGCAGTAAAACAATGCTCTACTTTGGCCCATTTCCCAGACGTAGCACAGACAGAAGTGCTCAGTACAACAGTTAAATCTAATCAATAGGTACAAGAACTTTTGGGAAAAAGAATAAGCACAAGTTTCACTTAATTCTAAGAAAAAAATTCCTTTTGCATACTTTGGGGTCTTTACTAGATTCAGTCAGTGCTTTCATAATATCCTTATTTGTTTCTTTTTCTATAGTAACACTTAACAAGTTTAGCAAGTTTTGAATCTGTTTTTTTGAGGCTGATCATTTGTTCTTTATTCAATAAGCACCAGTCATGTTTCCTTTTCTGATTCTCTGCCATGATAACAAATCCTCAAATATTTTATTCATATCATCAATGTTTATCCATCATTTTCCACCTCGACTATAAACTCATGTGAATGGTAATGAATTAACGGGTACCCTTTGCATGCTGTTCTTGGCTTTGGGCTGGTGTTATAATTCACCTTAAATCACGAGTAGGACCATATTTGGTCAGAACAATGGGTACAGTGGGCTTCCTGATCGAGACTTTAGAGGGGCTTTTTAAAAGGTCATATTTTCTCCTATAGTTAGGATTTCCAGTGTCTGGTGCTACTGGAATATTCAAAGCCTGGTATGGCTACTGAGTACTTGTTTGTCCATACCTTTTTAGCTCATCCATGAACTTTCTCAGTGTCGCCTAAGGCTTAAAAACTTTTTGGATAACTTTAATATGGAATTTCCCCTATTAAATCCGTATCAGAATTGCCTAAGTCCTAAAACCCAAACATACAGATCACACTCGTAATGTACAAAGTCCCAGAGATGGGGTAGAGTGGCTGTTGTCTTATTCCTGGAAGGAGCATTCTTTGAATGTCCTTCCACCCTCTTGGGCCTTGTCACACACAGGGCTGGCAGACGTGTCACCTCCTATAGTTAATATAAGAAATCTGGCTGGTGGGGTTGAAGCGATAGCATAGCGATAAGGCTTTTGCTTTGCACACGGCTAACCCAGGACAGACCTGGTTCTTTCCCCAGCATCCTATCCCATATGGTCCCCCAAGCTAGGAGCGATTTCTGAACACATAGCCAGGTAACCCCTTAGCGTCA
The DNA here is from genome assembly GCA_004027635.1 of Crocidura indochinensis. Taxonomy (NCBI): domain Eukaryota; kingdom Metazoa; phylum Chordata; class Mammalia; order Eulipotyphla; family Soricidae; genus Crocidura; species Crocidura indochinensis. The sequence continues at coordinate 17,477 of PVKC010001328.1, read as the reverse complement.
TCGGGTGTGCCTCCCCAAAAAGCAAAAGCAAAATAATAGCAACAACAACAAAAGTTTGGCTTGAAAAAAAATAACTGCACTTACTTTTTTGGGAAAAAGAAAGCATACATTATGTTAATTAACGAGACAGTCATGCTAAAACTGTAGAATGAGTCAAAGAAGACAGTTCTTAAAATTTTGAAATACTGTTTTGAGGAATGTCATCTAAGAAATACTTGCATGGCTTTGATGGAAAAGATAATAACATACTTTCAGATAGTAGCTTTTCAGCTTTGATGTACATTAGAAAGCACCTTGACTTTTATAGGCCACAAATAGCAATATCCTGAGACCATAGCATATAGGATGCATTGCTCTAACATTTGAACCATAATCCTGTCTCTTGTGCTTGATTTTTTAGTAAAAATATTAATTTATCAGGCTGCAGTATATAACTCTCAAGAGGAGGAAAATGTATTAATATTTCAAAATCTTCCACTATGTAGCAAACCAAATTTGAACATAATATAATATGAGTTGATTCTAGACAAATATACTTAAAATGGGGTGTGGCAAAGATTCAAAAGTAAACAACTCTTTTGAGTTTTAATATGTGATATAAAGTGATTTTTATATATCCATATGCTAATTTTAACTCATATATTATGGACAAAAACCTTTTATAAATTTGCTTATATGTGTGTGTGTTTGTAAACTTATATAAGTTTCCAAGTCTCATTATCTCATTCTCTTACTATAAATTGAATTCCGCTTAAGAAGTTAAAATTTGTATATTTGTGCTTCAAATCAAATAATTGGATAGCTGCCCATAGAATAAATTGACAACATTGAAAAAGAAAGGGTACAGGAAAGTCAACTGCAAAATAATTAGATCAGCAATAGTGTCAATGAAAAAAAACTAAGTGCAATTTAAATATATTAGAGTTTTTAAATTTTTTGTAACAATTTGCTCATTAAAACAAACAAGTTTTTGTTGTGTTTTGTGTATGGACCTCATCCATAGGTACTCAGGTATTACACCTTAATCTGCCTTCAAAAATTATCCTGGCAGGCTTTGGGGGACCGTATAAGATGCTGGAAATTGAACATGGGTAGGTCACATGTAAAGCAAATGACCTAGTTGCTGTTTTATCACGCTGGCTCCCCAAGAAAGTAATACTTATAAGGAATAATTTCAGATACTGTTTCATAATTTATGTTGTTAGCATTGGTTATTTATTCGTTTGACCTGTCCCATGATAAAGTGGAGCCTGTACTCTTTCTAGGAAGATATTTATTGCTTAATCCTATGTCTAGCAGAATATTCCTTGCTTATGTCTGTTCTTTCCCTAGCAAGACATTTCCTGCTTAAGCCTGTGCTTACTCTAGTAGGATATTTCCTACTTAGGCTATTGCTTTCCATAAGTCTACTTCACCCATACCATATCACCCAAACATATCATAAATTTACCGGTAAATTTCCCACTTTCTTTTCACCTACCAAGCCCTCCCATAATTCATCTATGCCCAACTCAATATCATCTTACCTCCATTTATCTTGTAGTTGCTATTATGTGATTTTGTTCCTAGGTACAAATTACCTAAACTACACAAGATATTGCTATTTTTATCAGTATCTCACTGCAAATATCCTTTTAGGAGGCTGGTATATAGCGAAAGTTTGACACATAGATCGTAATGGAGCTGTACAAGCACATATTACAAGAAAAATACCATATAAAATGGCTTGGAAGTGTATTCAATAGAGATCTAGCCCCATTATATCTACTAATGTTCTAGTGTACTTAAAGTAACTGTTACTCATGAAGAGGACTCTAGCAGACATGGGTTATAAGAAAACATATAGTTTTATCAGAGTAACTGTTTAATATAGAAGAGACTAAGAGTTAGAGAGATTGTATAGGGATTAGGATACTTTTCTTGCATTCAACCAATCCCAATTTGATCCTCAGCAACATGTTTTTTGCAAGTGCCTACAAGTTCAATGTCAAAGACCTCAGACAATGAATAAGGTGATCTGGATAATTCCTAATTAACCTAAAGCAGGAGCAGCTTTATATCAGTGGACTTTAGCATTGCAACACAGGCCCGTTTTATTGAAAATCACCAGGAAGGGTGCCAAACTTTCAGATACCTGCTTACCTGGCATTCCACCAAAAATGGATTGAAAATAAACACAACATATTATGTAGATCCTACTTTAAAGTCAGAATTTCTCTTTAAATTCACAGGTTATGGCTGTTACAGATAAATACAATACATGATATTTTACTAGTACTATTTTTGTACTAAACTAGTAGCTGAAATTACAAGATCAAGATGCATAATAATTTTTGAGAGAAATTATCTCCATGACTTTTACATAGCCTCATTTCTTTTAGTTGTCACAAAGAGGGTCATCTATGTTGTATACATGTGTTGCACCTGATTTCTAAATACTTTATTCCAAATACACTGAAAGTCTATTAAGAACCTCTACGTTAATATGAGTTTGCTTCATTACTCTTAAAAACTGCTCCAAACATAGGCTACATTTTAAATTAGAATTTCTTAAACCTATGACATATGCATATTCGTTAAATGGTTATTTAGTTCTCAAATCCATGGGACTGATTTATAACAAGTTGTTTATAGGAGCAAAATCATTTCCAAAACCAATTTAAGGTTTAGAATATATATAGCCAAATAATACTTTTTCTATACCAATAAGAAATTCTTAGATATCAATATAATATCCAAGAATTCAAAAATCCTAACACTAAATATAAATATAGCTTCATATTACTATCTACAGCAGGGGTCTCAAACTCAATTTACCTGAGGGCCCCAGGAGGCAAAGTCGGGGTGAGGCAGGGCTGCATAAGGGATTTCGCTTACTGAATATTTGCAATAAAAAATCGCATTAGTAAGAAAAAAAATCGCAAAAAATCGCATTAAACATTTGCATACCCCGAAAGGTACTACTCAGGGTATGCGAATGTTTAATGCGATATTTTTTCTTACTAATGCGATTTTTATTGCGATTATTCGGTAAGCGAATAATCGCGAATACTACCATATATGAAGGCCGGCCGTGGGCCACAAAATGTTGTATGGAGGGCCGCAAATGGCCCGAGGGCCGCGAGTTTGAGACCCCTGATCTAAAGGGATTAGTCTCTCAATCCCTCCTCCCACTATAGATGTTGCCTGTGTTTCTGGTTTTAAATCTGAGTCTCACGTTCCCTACTCATTTTAATAAATTTGCAAAAGCATCTCATAGAATTAAGGAAACTCATTTTCTTACTGAATCACTAACAATTTTGAAAGACAAAAATCAATCAAAGGAAGAGATACAGAGGCCAAGAAACAGATCATAGAAGTCATTGTCCTCTTCAAACTTGGAGCCTGACATGATTTCACATAGAATTATTCTGGTTTCCAAACCCGAAGCTCACCAGCCCCATTCTTTGCTTTAATTATTTGATTCAAAAATCAGCTATTCAGGGCCAGAGTGGTAACCTTGCAGTAGAGTGCTAACCTTGCAAACGATCTACCTGGGATAGACAGCGGTTCAATCCTCCAGAATTCCATATGGTTCTCCAAAATCAGGAGCAATTTGGGTAACTCCTGAGCGTCACCGGTGTGCCCCCACCCCCCCCCAAAAAAAAACAGCTATTCTATCTCCTCTGGGATGCAGTGAGGGTAGGAATAGGACTGATTTTTCAATTTTTTTAAAATTATATGGCTAGCTATTTACAAAGATACATCCACATTCCCTCCTTATTTGAAGCTATTAGAAAAGCAATGTGGAAATTCTTCAAAGAATTGAAAGTAGAAAGTGTGTAAATTTGGGGCCGGAGTGGTAGCACAGTGGTAGAGCTTTTGCATTGTTTTTTCACAGTTAAGAATTACATAAAAAGCGTTGATTATGGAGGCAATAAACCTAATATTAATTCTCAAACAGCATGTAAATGTGTAAGGTGAGAAGTATGCTTACATAAATATAAAAATTCATGTTTTGCTTTATTTACATGCTGTAATAAGATAAAAATATGTTAGTACATCTAAAATAAAGATTCTGGGCAATTGGTGATGTAGTTTAAAGGAGACCTCTTTAAGTAGTGACACGGTTTGACATATGAAACCTATTTGTCTTCATTATTTGGCAGCTAGAGGAATAGAAATTGATTTAGACAAATGTTTTAAATTTATTCACAGAAATATGTTGAGAGACTGTGGATACCTTCCTAAATTTATAACTAAATAAGAAGCTTAACACTGAACTAAACCTTTCAGATGCATACCAAAGCATTATAACCTGTGATGTTATTCATATATGATACTTGATAACTTGTGCCTTTATTATATATTCGATAGAATATTTTGAGGACTAAGGTGGACACTAAAATAGAAAATTAAGAGAAAGAAGGAATAAAGAAATGTAATCAAAGAAATCAGAAATTTAATAACATATGAGGCAAAAATAAAAATAAAAATAGGATAGAAATAAAAGTGTAATGGGGAGATCAAAAGTATAAAGATGAAGAGGGGCTGAGGTAATAATACAGTGGGAGCAGCTGTATTATAAGATATATTATATATTGTAACCCCTCCTTTAATTTCCTGTCTATCTTACCTGGATAGGAGGGCTCTGTAGTTGGTAACGAAGGGGTTGCCTGAGGGGTGAGAGAAACTCAGCAGGAAGAAGCATCACAGAGAGATGAGAGACAGGATAGATGGAGGATCAGGAAAGAGGCTACTTAGCTTAGAAGTCAGCTGAGATATGCACAATGTAATTAGAGCCTTTTTAATAAAATTTTATGTTCCCTGTAAATTCGTCTGACTACTATGGGTCATTTCTTTGCTGGCACACTGATACCACAGACCCACCAGGCCCAAGGGGCTGAAGGCAGCAGGATGAGCAGAGAAAAGCCTCACCATCCATATCATACATCCATGCACCGCAACTAGGACTTTATAATCAGTAATTGATATAGTAATATATTATATAAAATATATGATTTTATATATGATAAAAACATATAATTATATGTTATATATTTAATATTGTTTCTATAATATCTAATATTACAATATATAATAATACAGTGGGAGCAGCGCTTGCCTGGAACATGGTGACCTTCTCTGTCCCATATATTCCCCTGAGCACAATAATGAATGATTCCTCAGTGAATAGGCAGGCCTTACTCCTGTCCACTGCTGTGTGGTTCTAAAAGAACAAGCAAATTAATCAATTAAAAATAAAGAGAGGGGTCCGGGCGGTGGCGCTGGAGGTAAGGTGCCTGCCTTGCCTGAGCTAGCTTAGGTCGAACCATGGTTCGATCCCCCGGTTTCCCATATGGTCCCCCAAGCCAGGAAGGAGCGACTTCTGAGCGCATAGTCAGGAGTAACTCCTGAGCGTCACTGAGTGTGGCCCAAAAACCAAAAAATAAAATAAAATAAAATGAAAAAAAATAGAGATGTAGTCATGAACTATGGAACTTTACATAGGATATCAAATACTAAATAAAAATATGATGATGTCAAAAAATTTGATTTTTGGATTTTGGGTCAAACCCTGTGACTCTCAGGAGTTACTCTTTGCTATGCACTCAGAAATGACCCCTGGCTTGGGGGACCATATGGGATGATGAGGGATTGAACAGAACCATGGTCCATCCTGAGTCAGCCACGTGCATGGCAAATGCCCTACCTCTTGTGCACTGTTCCAGTCCCTGATGTCAAATATTTTATCTTCTAGATTGATTCACTACTTTCAAAATACTCATGATTTACTATATCTATTATATAAATTAAGTAAAACATTAAAATGATATTGTAGCATATCAATTAATAATGGGAAATCTTATGACTTAGGATCAAAAACTAAATTTAAGAAAGTAAAGTTTTAGTTAGTAATTTGATTTTAATATCTGGAGCGCATGGTTTCCTTGTAAAGAGTTTTGATCCTAGGCATTCTGAAGAACTAAAAATAAAGAATATATGAAATAAATAAGGCTTGTCTCATATAAAGACCTTTTATAGGTCATTAGAAAGATTTATTTATTTGAAAAAATCCATGATAGAGACTTACAATGCAGGAAGTATCGGTTCCATTATTAGTAAATAATAAATATGACATTTTCAAGTTTGGAAAGTATATATGATTCCAACACATAAAACTCTATGAGAAGAAAGTAAAGGGTTGTTTCACAATGTTGTATTGTTTTACTTGCTGACTGTTGGTAGCTAATTCTAAAATGATGTCAGGTTATTTGGTAAAATATTTCAAGGCAAAGATTAAGGAACACATTTGTGTCAAAACAAATAAGAATTACCAATGTTATAAACATAGAGCCCAGACTTTTTTGGGTCAAAAACTATACTTTTTTCAATCACACATAAAAGTTCAGACAAAGCCTGGTACAGACAAAAAGACCATTTATTTTGACTGTTCCAAATTTTTAGAGATTCAATAGCAGCTGGAGATTTTGGAATTATAGTGATTGAATAATAACTGCAGACTGTGTAAATTCTGCTTCCAAAGCATTTTATGCTTCTATAAAACATAGAAACTTAATTGTACTCAGATGAACTGAGTGCAGAGTTACAATTTCACTATATTTTTCTGATAAATTATTAGCTGTGGTATTTTATATAATTCAGTGATTCAAATGTCAAGTAGTCTCAATTGTAATGTTTTCAAACTTTTTTTCACTACAAGTTCTCTATCCCATATAAACATAGAAAAGCTTAGCAATATACCTAGGTTATCTACAATATACTAAAGATTGAAATGTTAACATATGGAGTTGGGAGGGAAAAAAAGTAATGTAAACATATACATTTGTCTTAAAGTTATTGTACTACCTACCTTTGTTTTATCATAAAATTTTGTTTTATTAAGCTTTAATCATAACTTAATTTGTTTCATCACACAGATAAAATTCTTAAAAGAGAAATTGCTATTTGTGTATTTCCATGGGAACATAATTAACTATTAATATATAATATTATTAGAAAGAATAGTATAATAATTTTATATTAAAATAGCATCAATGATTTATCAAATAAATAATCTAAAATATATCTTTTATCTTAGGATAATATGCACACTCATAAGTGACATACCCTTAAATATTAAATGACTCTCAAAAATAGAAACCAAGGATTTAGACCTAGTTCCATACTAGCAGATTTCAAGATATTAACTGAGATCTCTGAGAACAAAAATACAAAGTGTTGTACATATTTATTTGGAATTAAATGGGATGACCTAGGTCCAGTTTATTACTTCTTATAGTTTAGTATTATTTAGAAGGCACAATATAAATATAATTTCTGCGCTCAGAAATCACTCCTGGTTTGGGGACAATATGGGACTCCGGGGATCAAAACACAGTCTGTCCTAGGTCAGCCGTGTGCAAGGCAAACACTCTCCCACTGTGCCACTCCTACAACCCTTTAAATCAATATTTTTAAGTCATATAAAACTTGGGGTTGAAAATGTATGCAAATAATAATAGTAAATTTAAATTTTTAATTAAGTAATTAACTCATTCTAATTGAGTCATGCATTTATATATAAGCAATGAGCTAGAGGAAAGTAAAGATAATACCATCTGAAATAATCTCATCAAAGAGATTAAGTATTTTGGGGTTAAATTTAACAAATGAGAGAAAAGATCAATATGACTAGGAAAGTATGAGATGTTATGTAAAAGTAAAAAGCCAGAGATAAATGGAAATAATAATTGTTCATATTTTAAATAATTGGACATCATCTGATGGAGCTCAGAGGTTAATTTTAACTTTATACTCAGTGATAGGTTCTGGAAAGCTTATGGAAACACATGGAATGCCAGGAATTAAACCTGGGTTGGTTGTGTGCAAGACAAGTACCTTATCTTTTGTACACACAAGTCCCTGGACATAATTTTAAAGACCAAATGTTATTTTAAAATATTGTTAATTGTTACTATTGTGCTGATTACAACCAATATAACTGTAAGGGCCAGTAGGGCTTCTGCCAGATCTTAAAATCATGTGCATAAGGCATGAGCTCTACTCACATACATAACCTAAAAAATTGTTTTAATAAAATTACAACCATACATGAAACCACCTACAGATTCAAAATACTCCTTATGAAGGTTTCAATGACACTTAAGAAAATAGAACAAACAATTCTAAAATGTGTATGCATTGACCAAAGTCCTCAAATAGCAAAAATAAAACTAAGATAAAGCAAAAATATGAAGTAATGCTCACAGAATTTAAAATATATTACAAAGAAGTACTAGTTAAAACAGATATGTACTATAAAAATATAGAGAATAGTATAGAAAAGAGGCATTTGAAATAAATTTTTACACAAATATCATTATCTAATCTATGACAAAGTATATAAATATATAAAATGCATACTGGAAATCCTTATCAAAATTGGAAGGAAGGAAGGAAGGATGGAAGGAAGGAAAGCAGGAAGGAAGTGAGAAAGGGTGGGAGGAAGGGAAGGAGAAAGAGAGAGGTAGGGAGGGAAGAAAGATGGAATGGAGGGAGGGAGAAAAAAGGGAGGAAGGGAGGGAACAGTGGAATGAAGGATCGAGGGAAAGAAAAAAGGGAGAAAAGAGGGAGAGAGTAAAGAAGGAAGGAAGAGAACGACTACATTTCTTAATAATGAAAGTAAAATTAACACTAAATAATTTGATTGCTTAAATATTATATTTAAAATCAAATCAAAGAATGCCTATAGAATATGTAGTGATTTTTTTACAAGGCATCTACATCTGAATTTATTTGAGTATTTTATTTCAGTAGTAAAAAAATGAACAAGAATTAACAAATGAGATTACATAAAGTTAAAACTATTATTGATTGAAATAACCAAAAAATGGAAGCAGCCTAAAATTACCAGAAGTTACTTATACTTTATATGCCTGCTGTTCTTCATATGGCTTATATTCAAAGTACATATACAATTGTATGACAAGGAAGCAAAATACTGAATATCAAAGGAAACGATATATTCAAAGAAAATATATAAATTGCAAACAAAAAATTTAAATTTCTAATATCATTTATTATTAAGTAAGTGAAAATCTAAATTACACAGATGTATTAATTGCATCGAGAATGTGTTCTATATTCAAAGAAGGAGTAAGCACAATTTCTGAGTTGTGGGCAAAAGAGAGTCTTTATGTACTATTGGTAAGATGTAAGCTAGTTGTCTTGAAATATTGTACTGAACATCATAGGAAAACAAAAAGTAACTGCAATTTCATTCAATAGCTTCACACCTTTGTATGTATATCTGTTATTTTTTCACAAGTCAGAGATCACTTGTGACTGGGCTTTAGGGAGCATATGGGGTTCCTGATGTCAGAATTGGATAAACTATATGAAGAACTAACATCCTACCAGTTGTAGTATATCTCTGGCCTCCAATTCTTGTTTTCTTCTCCCAAGAACACCAAACATAAATTAGAAAAGATATATGTGCATCTTTATTTATATTTGAACTATTTGTAATATTGATGAAGATATGAAAAAAATCAAAGTGCCCAACTGATAAAAGGATAAAGGAATTGTGTCACATATAACTTGGAATAATGCTCACCAAAAAGAAAAGGATATTATCTTGAATTTTGGTAGATAAACTGGAGGGTATCGTGCCATGGAAATGAATCAACTCACCACCTCCATGAGCTCTACTTGGTAAACTTAGTTCTGTTGTCAGAGTCTAATGCATTATGTTTATTGCACATTGCTATTACTTTGTTTCATGCTTTGATATATGTATAAACATACTATATTGTTGCTAGATCTCTTTCTCTCTTTCATGAAAAGCCTTCTCAAAGAAGTTAAAATATATGTATGATTAGACTATCAGTCAAAAATTTAAAAGATTTGTTGAAAACATAGATGGAACTTTAGACTATAGTTTTAAGTAAAATATCAGACAAGAGAAAGACAAATATTATATTCTTCACATGTATCTGAATAATATAAGGAATAAAGAAAAATAGTACTATACACATTAAAGTTGCTAAGAGAGTATGTATATTTTAAATTGCAAAGACAATAAAAAGTTCTCAATAGTTACACCTGTATTATGCTCAGAGATCATTTATGATGGTGCTGATGAAACTAAGAAATGAACTAGCATCAGCTGAATGCAAAGCCAGTGAATTATCTAGTACATTTATGTTCTGGACCCTAGAAGATTAATTCTGTGTCTCAGTATATTAAAATATACATGAATAAGGTGATGAATGTACTAAGTAATGTAGCAGTCTTCTCTCAAATAATGTGAGTCTCAGAAATACACATGTTGTATGCCAATATATCTGAAAAGACTACTATCAAATAAAAAGATTCTTAATAGCTGAGCTCTAATCTGAATATCATCTGTACATTATAAGTGCACCATATCTTTATTTCAGGAGATATAGTTTGATATACCTGTATCAGGTAGATATATTAGAAGTATTTGTTGAGTTTAAACTCCCAGATGTATTTGTCAGGCTCTAAGCTGCAGTTTGCTGATAAAATGATTGCACAGTTGAAACAAAAATTCAATTTCTTGAATATTTATGCTTTATAATATTAATATATAGACTTATAAAACCTGTGTGTTATTCTCATAAACTCTTGAGTTTGTTGTATAAGGCCATTTGTAACCTCATTCATAACTTAAATGGAGATGAAGATAATGGTTGCTACACCTACTTGAGGTTATAATAATTTTCTGGTGAAATTGCTTTTTTATTACTAGTTCTTGCCTGCTTTACTATGTGGTATGCCAAATGTAAAGCAGTGTCCTGGAGTCAGTCTCCACAAGATAAATATCTTCATTAATCAAGAAAAACATCAGTGTTAGACATTGAGGTTCTAAAAAAGAGATGTGAATATATTTTATTTTCAGGATATTTATAGTTATAAGATACTGTGTACTTTATTCTGTTTATTTCATAACATTTACATAGAATTTATAAATAAAACATTGAGTGACAATTTAAAAGGAAATTTATGTTTAGCACATTGGTAAATGAAAGCACATTGTGACTGAATGTAACATAACGATAATTTCAGGGGCTTTCTTTAGACCACAGATGACACATACATCCATTTGCCTTCTAATGCAAGAAAATAATTTTTGTTTTAAGTGCTATTACTTTATTTAAACACTATGATTTTCATAGTTGTGCATAACACAGTTGTTCCTAGCATTCCATGTTTCAACACAAATATACTCAAGAACACAAACATGGTAATGATTTTATTTGTGAACATATGTGACTTATTTTCACATCCAATTTGATGTATTCCTACTGTGTCAGTATGAAAAATTCTTTTTTTTTCTTTGGTTTTTGGGTCACACCCGGCAGTGTTCAGGGGTTACTCCTGACTCCATGCTCAGAAATTGCTCCTGGCAGGCACGGGGGACCATATGGGGCACCGGGATTTGAACCAATGACATTTTGCATGAAAGGCAAATGCCTTACCTCCATGCTATCTCCCGGGCCCCATGAAAAATTCTTTGTTCAAGTATTTGTGAATGATATAGTGACATTTGTTAAATGTGGTTGTGACTGCCAGTTTTTTTTTTTTTTTGGGAAATAAGGAGGTGTTGGGGAAGGATTTTCTTCTTACTAAAAAAAGGCCCCAAAACTGCATACTTGGAGTTTGTGACTCTACAGAAAATTATGGCAAATTGCTAAAGTTGGACCATCAGCATGGTGACTTGCCCATTTCCCAATAGTGCCCAATTTTAAGTTTTCAGTTTCAGAACCACAGTACCAGTTTACCATTAATTTTCATGACTTAGTCTACATTTCTTATAAAAATAAAATCAATCTAGGGAGCTGACCATGAGAAGACATGACAACGGTCATGGAATCTGTCTAAAAATATGTCAAGTTATAGACTGATACACAGTGAATGAATTGATTCTCCATATTTCCTTAGAACCACTTACAGTTTTTTAATAGTAAAATACAGATTCTAATGAATATATAATTAGTGTTTGAAAAAAAACGAGCCATAAAAAGATGCATAGGAAAAGATTGTTCATGATAAAATTTTGTAAAATAATATTCTAGTAACTGTATTCAAGGTTTTCATTTTATCTATTCCAAGCATATTGTTATATGCCAATGCAAAACTTCTATCTTTAGAGTCTTCAAGTCAGACTCATTGCGTTTAGCAACTCTTTTGTTAATTTGCTTGCATATTTTGGTTTGAAGACTATAAACAGCAATGCTCAGGACTTACTCCTATGGACTCAGCTATTAATCCTGGCTGTGCTTAGGGAACCATATGTAATTCTGGGAATTGAACCTTGTTTGGAAGCATGCAAGACAAATGCCCTACTACAGTACTCTCACTCTGGCTCCTATCTCTATCTCTTAATATTTAGAGAAATTTTTGTTTTTTTGGTTTTATGAGCCACACCATGTGACTCTCAGGAGTTACTCCTGACTTTACACTCAGAAATTCTTCCTGCTTGGGGGACCATATGGGACACTGAGGGAGTCGAACCTCAGTTCAGTTCATCCTATGTTAGCATGTAAGTCAGAAACCCTACTGCTTGTGCCACTGATCTGGCCCAAGAGAAATTATTGATATGTTATTTATTTCCTTTTTCTATTAAAAATCTTATTTTTTGTCTTTTCTTTGTGTGTGTTTTTACAGTTTGTCATTAGCCATTATTATTATTATTAATTATTAATATTTTACTGGAAGTCATTCAGTATATTCTCCTGAGTCTATGGGATTTCTCAACTATAATTTTTTTCCACCAAAATATTCTCTCCCTTAGTTTCTTTCCTTTCTGGACTTTCTATAATCCAGAGTTTGTTCCTTTTAAATTCTCAAATGTATCGTCTTCTTGTCAATATCACTAATTCAGTTTTTGGTTTCTTCCATTCTGTCATTACGTTCTTTAACTCCATCATTTAGGTTTGGGTGTAATTTGAGGGGGGGGTTTGAAACACACTTGGAGGTACTGAGGGGTTACTACTGGCTCTATACTCAGAAATCACTCCTGGTCACCTCTGGAAATCATATGGACTGTGGGGATTGAACCCTAGTCCATCCCAGGTTGATAGTGTGCAAGGCAAATGCCCTACCGCTGTGCTATCACTCCAGGCCCACCATCATTTTTAATTTATTTATTCTGTCTTCTAGATATTTCCTTAACTCTATAACAATTAAGATGATTGTTTTAGGGGCCAGAGAGGTGGCGCTAGAGGTAAGGTATCTGCTTTGCAAGCGCTAGCGTTGGACGGACCACGGTTCGATCCCCCGGAGTCCCATATGGTCCCCCAAGCTAGGAGCGATTTCTGAGCGCATAGCCAGGAGTAACACCTGAGCATCAAACGGATGTGACCCAAAAACAAAAAAAAAAAGATGATTGTTTTAAGGAAGTCATCCTTATATAATTTCTGGAGTTCCTGATGAAATTCTTTGGTTTCAGATTTTGGTACATATTTTTAATACAACTGAAATATTTCAGTTTTTGAATTACCTTTGTGCTTTGCATGTTAAGAGCCAATTAGTTGAAAATAATTGCATGATCACGATAATATTATTAGCATGGTTTGGGGGCTTTACCCAAAAATACTCAGGGATTATTCCTGACAATGCTCAAGCGCCCATGTGGGATTCCAGAGTTTGAACTGATTATTCATTCTCAAAATACATACCCTACCCACTCTACTATCAATACAGCCATAAAATTGATAAATGTTTAACAGTCTGTATCATTTATTTGGTCTTATGTTTAACCTAAACTATAGGGTCTTTGTCTACATTAAAATTTATTGGATGATTAACAATAGTTGAGGCAACTTCAGTGGTGCTGAAAAAACTTGATAAGAATAATTATAAAAACAATATACTCTCCTCCTGGTTCCCACCAACTATATTATAGTCTTATGCCATATTAGCAGTATTGCAATCTATTATGTCATCTTTTTTATATTTAAGGTCATTTTAATTTCACTATAGCTAGCATCCTTAGAAACAAATATGTTTATACTAAATTGTCAGTTCTGTTACCCATTTACACAAGCAGCTATTAATTTTCTCTGGTGCCTTGTACTCTAGCTTGCAATACCCTTGTTATATTTTGAGTCTCTGGTAAAAAATAACATTGAAATGGCTGAAGGGAACCATTTGTATAGCAGTTTATTTCCACCATGAGACAAAATAGCAAAATAAATCAACAAAGCAAATGTGCACTAAAGTAAGTGAAAACAGTACTTATGAATGATGGAAATAATCACACGGGATTTAAAGCTACTTGTCTTTATAATAACTTTTCTTATAGGAATTTGAGCACCTGTCACTAAACTTCAATAAAAACAGTCATTTTTGAACAAAGCTTCTTTCATTAGTTTTTATACCTATGATTTATTAAAGTTCCCAGTTTATAGCAAACATTTTTACCTGTAAAATTTTATATTTTATACTTTCACTGTTTTTTCTGTACTTAAGTGGTAATATGAGTTTCTCATGTGAAAGCAGTAGTTATATTAATTTGTATGTAAAGTAAAATATTCTTTCTTAATTGAATTTTCTAGTGGAAATTTATCATTTAATTATTTTCTGTGAACTTTTTAATATTTTTCTACCTAGATATGTGAAATGAACTACATTGGTTAATTACTTCCTTTCTAATATTGTGAGTTTTAACTGGCATAGCTGAGTGTACTAAATGTATATAAAATATTGGGACCAGAGCAATAGCGCCGTGGTCGCGCATTTGTCCTTGATGCAGCTGATCCAGGATGGACCTCAGTTTGATCCCCAGTGTCCCATATGGTCCCCCAAGCCAGGAGTGATTTCTGAGTGCATAGCCAGGAGTAACCCTTGAGCATCACCAGTTGTGGCCCAAAAACCAAAAAAAATGTATGTAACATATTGGCTGCATACATAATTTGCATATGATCATCACTAAATTTTCAGTTAACATGAAGTTATAGAGTTCACTTATTCCTCAATGAGAATTTTTTTTTAAATTTTTATTGTGACAGAAGTGCATTACACAGAATTATTTATGGTATATAGTGACAATGAATGAAGGGCATTCCCACCACCAATGTTGTCAGGAGTGGAGGGAGCACAATGAGAATATTTAGCCAACTCTGTAACTGTTAAATAGGCAAATATATACCATAATATTTAATAAGCTATGTTCCCTGTGTTGTATTCAGAACATATTTATGAAAAAGCTTTAAATTTTGACTCTCTAACCACCCTTTTTCAATTGCCAATCTGTTATTAGTTTCTATGAATTTCTTTCTTAATAGATCTGCATACATATATGAACCTATAATGACTGCTGTGTTAGTATAATGGGTTAGGTGCTTGCCTTGCACAATGCTGATCTGGGTTCGATAACTTGAATCCCATATGGTCCCCTGGGCACCACCAGGAATAATTTCTGAGTTTAGAGTTAGTAATGACCCCCAAGTACTACCAGTAACTCAAAGCACCTTATTAATATACTATTTTTTGGCTCAAGACAGAAATTCAGTCTACAAGCAGGTTTCCCACACTTATATAAAGCCAGTTTATTTTTAATTTATTTAAAACTAACTTGTCTTCTTTGTTTGGGGGTTCACAATTAGATGTATTTTGGGCATATTTTTGGCTTTGTATTCAGAGATCACACCAAGCATGGTTTCAGGGGGACTGTACAGAGAATAGCATTCAAATCTGGGTCAAAACATGCAAGCCAAGTGACCTACCCACTCACTGTTCCGTCTCTCAGATTCCAAATGTAGTTAACATGTCTTTTGCTATCTTATTTGTTATAAATTTTTTGTACTTTAGGTTCTAATGTATGACTCATTAATTGAATGATCAGATTTAAATATCAAACCCAGAGTTAAGGACACCAGCATTGATACTCAATATACAAAAGTTATACACTAGCACTGCTTACAATATCAGTCCAAGGGGCAAAGGGGGAAGTACGGGATGCATGCTGGGAAAACTGGTGGTGAAAATGGCTCTAATTCTTTGTCACTAGGTACCTTAAATTTTACTGTTAAAGACTTGTAATACACTTTCATCACAAAGTAAAACATTAAAAGAAAAAAATTGTGAATGTTGAATAGTGATGTAACTAAAACTCTTTGCATCTGGCTAATCAGGTTTTTTTGTAATCATTTATTGAAATAAATTCTATTGCTCAGTATTTTATTTTTGAATGCTTTATAATAATTTAGCTTAATCATGCATAAAAGAATTCAATTCTGGGTCCTGATTTTGCTATTATTTGTTTAATAAGCCCCAATCAAAGAGGTTTAGGTAACTCCAATTTCTGAATTCAAAATTTAATTGTGGCTGTGCTTGAGGTTTGCTGAAGCATTGCTGAAGATTGAATCTAGATCAGCTATATGTAAGGCAAATATCCTATTACACATGCACTATCACTCTAGCCCTAGAACCCAAAGTCTAAACATTAATCAGCTTATCACTTTTTATGCTAATGCCGCACTATTTTAAATAGTCTTGTTTTATGATGCAGTTTGACATTCTCATTCAAATGGCAGCTAAAATAATACATTTTGGCATTTCTGTGTGAGGCAGAGGCAGACAAGAAGACAATAGCAAACAATCTCCTCAGGGCCCAACACCAAGTAAACTGTCCCTGCCCAATAAGAGAAGAGTCAGAAGTGCATTAGCTCCACAGTCGCAAGTTGCACACATCTTCTAATCAATGTACCACACCACAGCACATAATAAAAACCACACTTCAAGCATGGCAATGGGGAAACAATGCAGGACAACCCAATGTATAGAGAATGAAGATGGCATCTCTGATGACCCAAAACGTATCAACCAGCTAGGTATCCTCTCATATAAGGTGTTTAGAGAAGAAATATGAAGGATATTCATTGAGCTCAAAGAAAAGCATAGGTTGAGTTGAATGGAACACAAAAAAGAATCAAGAAAATATGAAAAGAGAAATCAGAAAACTTCAAGCTGAATTACCAGGTCTGAAAAACTCGGTAGATGAAATATAAGCCTCAATGGGAAGTCTCTCCAACAGAGTAGCAGCAACTGAGAACAGAATCAGTGAGCCGGAAGTTGAGATGCAGAATAACTCCATATAGCAGAAGATATCAGAAAAGAAGCAAATGATCAGACAATGGGTAAACTACTCAAAAATGTGAACAGATTAAAATAAAAGTCTTTGGTAAATTCACCAGAAACAACAGAGTAATCATTGAAGTCCATAAGACCCAGAAGAGAATAATAATAATCATAGTTGGCCTAAGTGAGAAGAGGTAGAGAAGGATGAAGTAGAGGAAGAAGATTGGGAAGAAGGGGAATTGGAGGAAGAGGAGGAGGAGGAAGAAGATGAAGAAGAGGAAAAAGAGGACAAAGAAGAGGAGGAATGAGAAGAAGAAGAAGAAGAAGAAGAAGAAGAAGAAGAAGAAGAAGAAGAAGAAGAAGAAGAAGAAGAAGAAGAAGAAGAA
>PVKC010001327.1:41579-51906 GCA_004027635.1 Crocidura indochinensis | reverse complement strand
AAAGAAAGAAAGAAAAAGAAAGAAAGGAAAGAAAGAAGGAAGGAAAGAAGGAAGGAAGGTAAAGAAAATATGTAGCAGAAAGTTGGTATACACTGTATCATTTTAGCTGATCTTCTAGGCCTTATAAGGACTGGTGTAACTGTGCGAAATGGATGTCTTCATAGAGTTTTTAACAGAAAGTAGAACAAATTTTAACAGAATTATATTGGCTGCATATTGATATTTGACTAAGAAAAGTTGAGGAAGGATTTAAAGGGCCCGTTGAAAAGAATTGTGTTATAATCCAAGCGTAAGAAATAACCAGAAATCGTAATACTGATTAGATTCTGGATTTGTTTCTATTTGCCACCTTAATGACAGTACATGAAACAATTGACTTCCTCCCTCCTGGCCTCTCAATCTATCAGCTCCTCTCCACACACTCCCTTCTCTCCAGTCCCCACACTTCCCACCAGGTACCCACACAATTCCTCTTCCTACTCATTTCAGGCACCTGTCTCAAGTCCTCTGCAGGTGGCCTCAGAAGTCTAAGCTGTCTATTAAACCCACCTCACAGGCTCATCCAGAGGAGCATAAGGCCAGAAATCAGCACAAACAAGGCTCAACAGTGGTGGTCAGGACCTACTCCCAGTTTTGTGCTCAGGTATTTTTCTCCCAGTGAATTAGGGGATCATGGGATGATGGGAATTGAACCTGAACTTCCTACCTGTAAACCTTGCATTTTGGCACTGTGAGCCATTCCCAGGCCTCTCTGAATACATTGTGACGGGAAAGTCGATAAAAATTGACACTTATGTTGCAGTGACAAGGCCCCCACATCTTGGCAGCTGACAACACTTCATGTTTGGGGTGAATTGACTGTGCTTCTACATCTTGCAACTAGGTCAAATGATTGGCTTCTCTCTACAGCGGAGTAGGCTGATACAGCACAAGCGGAAGGGTGGAGCACAGAGCGAATTTTAATCCATTACTTTAAATCACCTATGGCATAGGTAGCCAATAAAAAGTGATAATGGGATGGTTGGGGGTAGGCGATAGCAGCAGATAAAAGGAGACCTCCAGCACATCTGTGTCTCCCTTACCCCTTCTCCTTATCCCTATCTCTCTTCTCTTCCTCTCCCTCTCTCTCCCTCCTTCCTCCTTCCCTTCCTCCTTCCACCTTCCTCCCCTCTCTGCCTCTCTCTCCCTCTGTAAAGGAGAGGACTAGGCTCTTGGGGACTAGACCCATCTACTTACACTTTATAATAGCCTCTAATTTCTTAACCCTTTGAGTTTTATCTGTGGATCTGTAAATCTTTCCTGCCGTTCTCAAAAACTCACTCAACAAAACTCAAGAAAATCCACTTTTGTGTAGTAATACAGGCCATAGTGATAGAGTGAAAGAGGATATTATAATCTCACAGTGACTCTTTGAGCACTAATAATGACACCCATTAATTCTGTCTATATTTATTTTATTAAGTCACATAGTACCCTAAACTCAACAAGGGAGGGAGGAGGAGAAAAAGAGGAGTTAGCAAAAAAGGAGAGTGTATATGTAGATAAAAGTAATCAGAATGGGGCCAAAGGATAGTACAGTGAGTAAGATGCTTTACATGTGCTCAACCTGGGTTTATTTCTCAGTACCCCATATGGTCCCAAAAGCACCACCAGGAGTTATTCCTGAGCACAGAACTACGAGTAGACCCTGAACACCACTGTATGTGGCCCAAAGAACATTGAATGTTCCAATTGGTCATAGACTGTCAACATAAATTCCCATTGGATTAAGTAAGGATCGGGGTCCGAGTAACCATAAGGATACAGTTACCATTACCCCAAAGGTAAAGGTACAAGTGCAATAATATGTAGTAGGCTCAGAATTAAGTTTGGAGTGTGTTTAATCTGTCACACATCCAAGCAGAGATGTTAAGTGGAAAGATGGGCAATGTGTGGATTATATTTTATTTTATTATTATTTTTTAGTTTTTGGGTCACATCCGGCAGCATTCAGGGGTCACTCCTGGCTCTATGCTCAGAAATCGCTCCTGGCAGGCCGTAGAAGACCATATGGGATGCTGGGATTTGAACCACCGTCATTCTGCATGCAAGGCAAATGCCTTACCTCCATGCTATCTCTCCGGCCCCCAATGTGTGGATTTTGGATCTAGCAGTTGCATGTGGTTGGTATTTAAACCTGGAGTCCAATGTGGTCACTCGAGGTTGCAGACAATGAAAGCTGGAGATTAGGGTGGACCTTGAGTGTGCCAACAGATGAGTTTAAAAAATAAATAACAGGAAAACAGCAGGGCATCCTGTGATTGAGGAGAGTTAAAGCGTGAGGAAAACCAGAAAAGAGCTCCTCATAGGAAGAAAGAAGGATCAATTGTATCATATGCTTCAAGACAGAATTGTTACTATTGAAATTACCGTCATGTAGGTCATGTGGTGACCTGAGAAGAGCAGTTTCCATAGGGTAGCAGCAACAAAGATCTGAATAGGATAGATTTGGGGAAGAAAAGTTTGAGTGCTTTGAACTGAGTTATAAACAGTAACAAATAAATTGAATTTGGTTGGAGGGTGACCATGGGGAATTGTTTTATTCTCTTTTTTAAGATGTAATATATAATAGCATAGAAATAAACACTGATGGGGCCGGAGTGATAGCACAGCGGTCAGGCATTTGCCTTGCATGTGACCTATCCGGGATGGACCTGGGTTCAATTCTCAGCATCTCATATGGTCCTCTGAGCCTGCCAGGAGCAATTTCTGAGCACAGAACCAGGATTAACCCAAGTACTGCAGCGTGTGGCCCCCAAACAATAAACAAACAAACACTGATGAGAACATGTTTGTTAGCCTGTGAAGAACTGTCAGAAAAAAATAGAAGAAAACTGTGGTCGTGCTTGACTTTATTGTCAAAAGTGGGGTGAGTAGGCTTAACATAAATAGAAATATAGAATTTAGGTATAGACAGGAAGCCTGTAGGTGCAAAATGAGTATATTTAATAAGTGGGAGTGGGGCATAAAAAGCTTCTTTTTGTTACCCAAATTTTTGTTCATAAGTAGGAATCAGGAACATGATCATGATGGATCTTTTCCCCTGGAGTTGGAGGGAAAATATAAGATAAAGGGAAAGGTGTGAGAGAGATTGTTACCCAATATAGAAATTCAGAAGTGGTTGTCTCTGCTCTGTGTGCACACATGCATGCATTGGAATTGATTGGGAGGTATCAAGATGGAAGTCTTCTGAGATAATGATACTGTTCTTTACATCAGTAGGTATGGGTGGGTTGCATCGTGCATGTATATGTCAAAACCATCAAACTGTATTCTTCCTATCTGTGCATTTCATTATGCATAAATTATGCCTCAATTTAATATGGAGAATGAGTCAGAGGATGAAAAGGGGAAAGGGAAAGAAAATAGAGGTACCAAAAGAGTGCAAGAGGCAATTGTGGCAGAAAGATTCAGTTGTGATTTAGAGCCATTAATTCTAATATAATCTAGATGGTGATGTGTCACTCAGATGCCACATGTAACTATATAGACAAGAAAGGGTGATCTGGTCAGTGACTTGGACAAGCAGCTATCAGGAATCACAATGGGTATGTGTGTGTGTGTGTGTATACGTATATATACACACACACACACACACTCAAGGGTATATTTGCTACTATTGACCACAGTGACTGTAGTTTTCAAGTAAGACTGTAAATTATCTATAAAATCCATTAACAGACTGAAATAGACACTGTAGTTATTGAGGTAGATATCCTCACATTTATTTTAGTGAAAACACTTTCCTGCTGTTGATCTTTCTGGTAATCAGCAACACCAATGCCTGTAATCATCTCTGATTGCATCTTATTCTGTAAAATTTATTCACATGCTCCTTGGAGAGCTATTCCAGGAAAAAGGCCTCCTTTGGGAGGTCAGGCAGAAATACATATTCTGCATGATCTGCCCACCTCAAAGGCCAATGGCATAGCTGCCTTCACCCTCCTTGATTTCAGGAAATGGATTCTGCCATTGCTTCCACCAGGCTGGCCTTGTGGTTGGTGAGTGCATTGTGACCTGGGAAAAGGATTGAATAAATGCAATTAAGTGTTTTGGATTGCATGAAGATATTCTTTACTGTTTAATATCTTGGCTATTGCTTGATTTAATCAAATAACTAATCTCCACTTTAAGGTTTTAATCAGAATTGAAAATTCAAAGTATCTTGTTATCAATAAATTATACTTTACATTACTCTTTGCAGGATTGAATAGAACAACCCCTCCATTTTTCTGCCTTCACCTCACGATTCTGCTCCTCCAATGTTCAGTTAGTGTTCAACTTTTTTGTTGAAGGGTTAAGGTGACTTTACAGGAAAAGTAAGTAAGAATGAGTTTACCAGAATGGTAAGTTCTATTTTCTTCAGAAGCCATAGCAATAAGCACTTCACATGTTAACTTAACAATGCAATCCCTGCTTGGGCTCAAACCTAAACTGTCCAAATGCAAACTCCCACAATGAGGCTCTTGTTTCTTGTTTTCAGAAGGAAAGCCTCCATCACTTTGTAGAAGATTGGTCTCTCATCCAGGGCACCCAATCTCATCTCAGAATTTATCTCCCTGTTTGTGAGCATATCACATATCTGGGACTTTCAACAGGGTTCTAATAAAACAATATTCCATAATTTTGAATTCTTCATATTCCTCTATACAACCATAAAGCATGCAGGGAGCTCTCCAATTCGGTCTTCAAACAGAAACAATGAGGGTAACTCACTTTTCTACCATCTATGGGACATAGGCAGGTTCATTACACCAAGACAGTCCAGAATCTCCAAGGATAAACTTAAATTCTCGTGGACAGTCTAAACCCATAATAAGAGAGAAAATATTTGCTACAATCCTTGTCATGATTTCTTTCATAGCCAAGAGGTCATGTTGTACCACAGAAGAGAATCTAATTTCTTTTTTCCATCTGTGTGTTGGATAAAAAAAAAAGGAAAGAAAAATTTTGAGCTGTAGAGATAGCATGGTGCATAAAGGGCAAGACTTTCAAACAGCTGACCCCTGTTGAACCCCAGCACCAAGTATGGTTACTTCTAAACACAGAGCAAATAGTAACCCCCTGAGTACTCTCAGATATAGCCACTTTCCTGAAAAAGAAAAGCTTTGAGGCACCAAGAGATAGATCAAATGAAAGAACAGGTGCCTTGCATGTGCACAGCACTAAATTGGAACCCCAATCTGAATAGCCCAGCATGAACCTCCCTAATTCCTTCAAGTGTGACCCCTTATTTATTTAAAAAGAAGATAATGGGGCCGGGCGGTGGCGCTGGAGGTAAGGTGCCTGCCTTACCACGCTAGCCTTGGACGGACCGCGGTTCGATCCCCTGTGCCCCATATGGTCCCCCAGGCCAGGGGTGACTTCTGAGCACATAGCCAGGAGTACCCCTGAGCGTCACTGGGTGTGGCCCAAAAACCAAAAAAAAAAGAAAAAAGAAAAAAAAGAAGATAAAACCTTTTAGACAAGTAACTGCTTAGGGTTTGCTCTTCTTTGAATAGTTATCATCTTATGTTGAGCAAGATGGTGGACTGATTGTGTTTCACATGGATAATATAGAGGAAGTACTGGGCAATGTTAGATTGGGCCCTTATAAAACATAATCAATAGATGATTAGGGAACTCAACCTGAAGAGAAATTGAACAGACCCTGAGCAACATCACTGCTGTTCAACATTGAGTTTTCAGCATTGACTTAAAAAACAGTGTTGCATGAATATATGTTCTTCAGGAATCTGTTGTATTTTTCAGGTTCCCCTCCTCTTTTTCTCATGCTGTCCGACTAAAACACACTGCTCCACCACACACATAATATAGTAGGATAGTAGTGGAGCAGTGAAGCATCCAGGGTATGGATTTTGACTGGGACTTGAGATAAGGACATATACTGGGACAAAGATTTTTTGGGGGTAGGGGGTCTACAAGCACTAGAAAAGACAATCAGAGCCAAGCCTTGAACAATCTTACAAGTTAGGCCGCTCTTAGTCCTTAAATGAAAACATGACCGCTTATGAGGTGCATACAACAAATATGTGGGTTGCTGACTTTTCAGTTGCCTAGGAAATAAAAGTGGAGGTTCAAAGAGTTCATATAGAGGTTAAGGCATATATATGCCTTGCATGTGATCGGCTGATAGCAGCAGCATTGAATGAATGCTGGAGTTTGCCAAGCCTCTAAGTGGCCTCAAGTAAATCCCTGGTACTTGCAGGGCCTGACCAGTACCAAATCTTCAGGCCCTTGGACAGGCCTCTGGGCCTCCTAAGAAGCATTTGGGAGGAACCCAAATGGAGGAAACCACCAGATACAAAGTAAAAAAATCTTTGGGTCTGGGGGCCTCACATTCTATTTTTGCCTCTGAGTAACAACTGCAGCAAAAAGAATTCAACAAGATTCTGTGAGCACAAATGAAAATAATAGTGATAGTTCTCCATAGACACTAATAGCCTTGAAAAGCAGCTGGTTAGAAATTAGATGCTGACTCAACATTAATACACAGCATGGGAAATTACAGCTGAAATAACCCCTACCAGGAGTGAAAAGATCTACTACATTCGTGGTTTTATGCTAAGAATTAGATTTCATTAATGTTTATTTGTAATTATTTACTAAAATCTGGTTATTAACAGTACTACCTACTATCTGTCCAGAAAAAAAAAAGCTTTTATGAACATAAATTCACAAATCCCTCTCTGAAAAGGCCTGTAATCAGAATTTGCTGTCTCTGAACACAAAAGGAGGAAAAACATTAGGTATTTTGCTCAAAACCACAAAACAAAATATGGTAGCCACTCCAACAGGAAGTGAACCTGTTTTAGTAGTAGGCCCTTTGACTTCTCTCTCTGGAATGTTCCCTCCTAAATCTCAAGGCTGCCCTTCATTCTGCTCTTATTCCAAATGTTACCTGCTCAGAGACCAGCCCAGACTAAAATTCCTATTCCTCCTTCCAGGACTATCTATCCTAGGATTTATTAAATTATGCCCCAATGCCAAATCTGTACCCCATTCCTATCTATTCATGAAACTGTGAAAATAATGTTTTATTGAAACCATAGCTGTGCCTATTCACTTACATATTATCCCTGGATGCTTTTCCAACTCAAGTTCTAAGCTGAGAGTAGATACAAAGATTTATAACTCACAAGACTGAAATATTTGCTATCTGGATCTTCAAGAATAAGTTTGCCCATTCCTGCTCAACTTTTGTATTCCATTTATTTCCCTAACATTCTTGCTATACCTGTGACTTTAGCTCTCTCTCTGGCCCCCAAAAAGTAAGCTCTGGGATGGGGGGAAAGGCGATGCTTGTCTGTGTTATCAAATCTGGTTTTGATCAGGGTACCACGTTATTACTATTAAGTACCAAACTTATTAGTATGTGAACTTTAAATTATAATAGTTTATTAGCATTTTGATAAGGATTCTAGTGCTTGGATCCTAATATTGGCAGTTTCATGATCCATGAGTCATTTATATATTTTTTTTTTATTTTGGATCACACTGGCAGTGCCCAGAAGTTACTCCTGACTTTCTGCTCAGAAATCGCTCCTGGCAGTCTCGGGGGACCATATGGGATTACGGGATTTGAACCACCGATGGTTCTGGGTCTGAAGCTTGCAAGGCAAACACTTTACTGCTGTAGGCCTCTATATTCTTAATGCTATAAATATATATATATGTGTGTGTGTGTGTGTGTGATATACACACATATATATACACACATATATGTTAAGGTGTAAAATATTAACTATTACAAGTGACATGTGACTATTCCAGTCCATTCCTCTCTTTCTTCTTTCTGCCTTCACACCAGGGAAAATATAGAAGGAAGTAAGCTATTCAATTCCTACTAGCAAATTCCTTTTTGGCTCCTCTCCCCTCAATTCTTTCCAAAGTCTGGTTCAAAAGACCAAACATATTAGAGACAGAAGATTAACCAGAAGATCAGAGGTACCTTCAGGCAGAATAATCAGGAGCAAACATGTCTAAAATGCCATTCCCAATAATACAGCCCCTCCAAATTTCCTCAGAAATAGATTAACAAAATTTGTGAGCTTTATTTGAAATCAGTGATGAGTCTACTTATATGCAAAGAAGATGATCTAGGACCTATCTTGATTTGGCATCTCTCCTTCACTATTGCTTCTTCACATGCCCTTCTTTCCAATAACTAAAATGTCATTGAGAGTATCTAGACCATCTATTAAAATAATCAAAGACAGTTTTATGTTATGAATTAGTGTTTTCCTTCTTACCAATCATTTCCTCCAAATAACTTAAATTTTTTAGTTTTATATCAATAGGCTTACCAATGTACATTATAGACATTATGTACAGATGCACATTTTTAGCTCAGTGTCAATAGTCTTACCAATGTATGTACAAAGCCCATTTTCTTTCTCCCTTGCTTCCTCAAACATTTGCCTGTTAAATTTAGAAATAAAAGCAGAAGGAAAATACTTAAAGACCTTTTACTGTATGTTTGTGGTTCTATGCCAATAATGCCTATTGTGGTAGTGTTATTCAATGAGGAGTCTTACTTCCCTTCCATGCGCTCCATGTGAAAGGAGGCGCCGGGTTATGAAGAAACAATACACAATACCAGAACTTCCCAGAGGAGGGCCCCATATAAATGCAAACACATTTATCATATAATTTATTTGTTTAACTAATTCCTATCACCCTTGGTTTCTGCCCAATCATTCATTCTCTATTTCCTTGTCATGTTTTATATTCTTCATCATGCATAGCACTGGGTTATTATTTTGTTATTTGTGCATTATATTACTGGATTTTGTTTTTTCCACTAGCATGGAAGCCTTATACTTGACTGACTCCTCAGAAAGTATCATTTGCACCCTTTCATAACACCTAGCACATTATATCTTAAACAATACACCATTCAGTATAACATTGCTCACTGTCATTATGGAGTGCAAGAGACCCTGCAGACTCTTCTTCATAATCACATATAGTTTTGTTCTTGATCACTTCTGGGTATCTCTGAGCGTTCTTTGAATTCCAGTGCCCCATCCTTCTAAGTCCTGTGCAGAGCACAACTTTGAAACTGCCAGAGCAGTTTTGCCTTATCACACAGAGGCCTTTGTGCCTGGTTTTTGCTTCTCCCCTGGGGAGCCAGAAATCTCTGACAGAAATGGGAAATGAGGATACAGCTCACCGACCAACATTCTCAGCTCAAGGTCTGTTTCTAAGGACCCCAACCTGACACGTTGAGTGACTGAATGGGTGCACTGTTAAAATTTTACACAAACTTCAAACATTCCCTCATCATTTGGCAATGAGGAAAATAATATTCAGTACTTAACCCTGGATAATATTTAAATAACAATACTGATATTTACCACTTGAGTCTATGATAATGTTAATTACCTGTAGTATTTTAGATGAAGCTCAGTTTCAAAAGTAAATTAATGAACTGTAACTAAAACTATTAAAAATTGACCAAGTTCATCTCTCTTAACCATATAGAATATGCTTCTGAAATGACTGTGGTGATTCAAAAATAATCATAAAGAAAAATGTTAAATGCATTTGCTCTGAATATTGCCTGCTTCTCCTGATTCCCTGAAAATATCTTCATTTCTCAATCAAATGTGGGTAAATTACATTTACTTTGAAATTACATTTTCTTCAGAATGCCATTAGCACAAACGATAGTATATCTACATGACTATTTTGATTAAATTGTGTTGCATCTAAATATCTAAATGCCAGGTTTGTTTCTTCAAATGTTATTTACTTGGTTTAAACTGTCACCCACAATTTTTTTTCTATTTAAGAGGTTAAAAAGGACAATGTGCCAAAGGTCAAAATCCAACAAACTGGCAGATAAAGAAATAGATGAGAGCATTTTTTAATATAAATTAATTTAATTTTCAGAAATGACTTTTAACTAAAAAAAAGACAACCAATTAGACTCTGTCTTTCTGCCCTACTGATCTGTGGGTCTTCAGGTAGCAGGTGCTTTCTGGTACTACATTTAAGATCATTTCTAATAGTTTTTGTAAGGAACCAAGGCTGGCAGTTTTTGTCCACTGCAGTTAGTTGGTATAAAACATGAACACATCCATTTTCTATGTTTTCTGTTCTTGTGTGTGTGTGTGTGTGTGTGTTTTCCACAATTTTATGGTGTTATGTCAGACAAGGAAAGAACTCATCAAGAATCCTTCTTCTGGGGCCGGGCGGTGGCGCTGGAGGTAAGGTGCCTGCCTTACCGCGCTAGCCTTGGACGGACCGCGGTTCGATTCCCCGTGCCCCATATGGTCCCCCA
>PVKC010001327.1:0-41479 GCA_004027635.1 Crocidura indochinensis | reverse complement strand
AGCGCATAGCCAGGAGTAACCCCTGAGCGTCACTGGGTGTGGCCCAAAAACCAAAAAAAAAAAAATAATAATAATCCTTCTGACTAAGACCCACAACATTTCACTCTCTGGTACCTGCATGCTCCTTAAGTGCTGAAGGTGCCTGTTATTCATGCAAATCACGGAGCTTCTCAGGACTGTTCTCTGCTGCTAGTTCTCAACTGAGATTTTAGTATAAAGACATTTGATTGCTGAGTCACTTCTTGATTTTTGCTGATGCGAACTTAGTGTGTACTCATGGCCATCACTGCTTGCTCTTGATATAATGATTAGAGCAATGTGGGTATTCAGAAGGAGCATATACAGTGCTCATTGGACCATGCAGTGCTGCAGAGAGAATCTAGGACTCCTGCATGGAAGCCCTGGACCCACCCACACCTCCCCACTCCCAAGCTCTTTCTTAACTTGTTGGATCTTCAGGACCTCAAGTGTTTGGTACACAGCAGTGCATTGATTCCATTCCCACGACAGCATCAAAGATTTTACATCATGATGTCTATTAAGAGGAACATTAGAGACCTGGGATAGTTAAGTGAGGCTTCCTTATTTTATGCAGACAACTATGATATGTGCACTAAACTGGTAATCATGTATATGTGAACAGAATAGAGTGTTATCAAAACTGCAGAAAAGCTAATTCAGCACCTTTGTGGATGTGTGTATCTAACAATTTGTTGCATCATAATTATATGGAAATGATATGCAGCTTTCCTAAGCTGTTATGATTAATTTTACAATCTAGGTTTTGCTGCTTTGATGTTTTTATTTTGATCTGTGTATGCTTTAAAATGTCTAGAAATGTCAATATTAACAAATTCCCCTAAACTCAAAAAATTAAATGCATAAATTCAGAGATTGACACCATTATACCCCTCAAAGGGGAGGTTCACTGGGCATTTCCCCAGTTCTAAAATCAGACACTGTATTCTTTTATTTTTAAATATTTTAATATAAGCACATGGTTACAAAAATGTTCATAGTTGGGTTTTAGTTATCCAATGTATGTCACCCTTTACCAGTTTAACTTTCCTGGCACCAATGTTCCCTATTTCCCTTCTCCTTTACTCCCTGCCTATCTTCCAAACAGGCATTCTATTTCTCTCTCTATCATTGTCATGGTAGTTGTCAGTGCAGTTATTTCCCTTTGTGGTAAGTTTTCAGATCATGGGATGTTTCTTTCAGCCCCCATCTCTATTGTCTCTGGGTATTATTAAGATACTGTCTTTTATTTTTCTTATATCCCCAAAATAAGTGAGACTCTTCTATATCTAATCTCTCTCCCTCAGACTCATTTCATTCACATAATAATATTCATGCCCATCCATATATAAACAAATTTTATTACTTCACTTTCCTAACAACTGAGTAGAATTCCACTGTGTAGATATATCAGTTTTTTAGTCACTCATCTGTTATTGGGCACCTGGGTGGTTTCCAGATTCTGGCTATTGTAAATAGTACTGCAATGAACATAGGAGTGCAGAGGGCAATTTTTGTACTGTGTTTTTATGTTCTTAGGGTATATTCCTAAGAGTGGTGTTGCTGGATCATATGGGAGCTCAATTTCCAGTTTTTTGAGGAATACCTTCATTTTTCAGAAAGACTGGAGAAGACGGCATTCCCACTAGGAGTGAATGACAGTTCGTTTCTCTCCACATCCAACCCAGTACTGATTGTTCTTGTCCTTTGTTATGTGTGCCAGTCTCTGTGGCCTGAAATGACCTCATTGTTGTTTTGATTTGCATCTCCCTGTTAATTAGTGATATTGGAGCATTTTTTCATGTGACTTTTGGCCATTTGTATTTCTTCTTTGAGGCAGTTTCTGTTCATTTCTTGTTAAGTTCTGTCAATACCTTGTATATCGTAGATATTAACCCCTTATCTGATGGGTATTGAGTGAATAGTTTCCTCCAATTCTGTGGGTGGCCTTTGTATCCTAGCCACTATTTCCTGTGAGTTGTAGCAGCTTTTAAGTTTAAGGTAGTCCCTTTTGTTTATCTCTGCCTCCACTTGTTTGGACAGTGGTGTTTCCTCCTTGAAGATGCCTTTAGTCTCAAAGTCATGGAGTGTTTTGCCTACATTTTCTACTATATACCTTAAGTTTTTGGTCTGACGTTAAGGTCTTTAATCCATTTTGATTTGACCTTTGTGCATAATGTTAGATAGAGGTCTGAGTTCACATTTTTGCATGTGTCTGATGTGTCTGACCAGTTGTCCCACACCTGTTGTTGAAGAGGCTTTCCTTATTTCATTTTGCTTTTCTTGCCTTTTTACTGAAAATTAATTGATTGTATGTTTGGGGACAATTCACTGAATACTCAACTCTATTCCATTGAGACACTGTGTTCTTATCTCCAGTTCATTCTACTCATACCAGAGTTTCCATCTAATTTACTCTTCCCTAGTAGATATTTAATAGCCTGGTCCCTTAAATAAATATCTACTCTCGTGATTAACACAATTCAGTTCCTAAAGAAACTTTTCTTAAGTTCTATGATATCAAAATTGAGAGTTGATTGAAGCTGAATGTCACGAAAGTTATTCATATTTGTAGAATACAGATTTGCAAATTTTGGTTATCCTAATTTGACTACATCAGAATTTGACAAAGGGTAGTTTCTTAAACATGAGTTGCAATGTTGAATGCAAGTTGAAAAAAGAAATGAAATTTCATATTACATTACTCTAAAGTCAGTTCTACCTTGCTTCTTACAGGAATGTCTAATTCATGCATGTTTTTTTATAATAACATGCAATGGTCATTTGAGAAACATTGGACTACTGAGTAATGTTGTTCTAAATGTCAGTGCATTTCATTATACAATATCAAAAAAGAAAAGACATTTGTTAATATCCTTACTCAGTTGCTCTGCAGAAGCATGAAGTGTTGTATAATTATTAAATTCACGGTGGCTGAGCTCACTTCGGCAGCATATACATTAAAATTGGATCAATACAGAGCAGTTTAGCATAGCCCCTGCTCAAGAATGAGACACAAATTCATCACATGTGCTATAAAAAATGTCACAGTGATAGGCACAAGTTTTTATAATTTTATTTTTTGCTTATAAATATAATTTAGGTTTATAAGTGATTTTCCTCAAGGTAATAATATTCTAATATCCAGAAGAGACATTTATTGGAACTCATTTTTAAAAAAAATTTTTTTGATTAAAATTGTGACCACTAACTTGATATCTACATTATGATATCAAGGTATAAATATTTATATCTGTCATTGCTTTTGTACCATCTTTGATAATGGGAGTACATTAAAATAAAATGTATCTTGGGGCAAGAGAGATAATGCAGCATTAGGGCGTTGGCCTTGCACGAGGCTGACCCCGGACTGACCTGGATTTGATCACAGGCATCCCATATGGTCCCCCAAGCCAGGAATGACTTCTGAGTGCATATCCAGGAGTAACCCCTGACCATCACTGGATGTGGCCAAAAAAAGACAGTATCTTAAATTATTATGAAAACTATTTAACAGTTCAGATCTTCCATGTAAATCAGGTGTTCTCATAGCTCACAAGCACATTTTGAGAACTTTCATTTTATTGCATACATAAGATAAAAAGAAAAATTTAAATAACTAAAAATGTGTTCAAACATAATATGTTTTGTTGTTTATTTATTTATCTATTTATTTTTGGTTTTGGGGTCACACCCGACAGCGCTCAGGGATTACTCCTGACTCTACGCTCAGAAATCGCTCAGGGGACCATATGGGATGTTGGGATTCGAACTACCATCCTTCTGCACATAAGGCAAATGCCTTGCCTCCATGCTATCTCTCTGGCCCCATGTTTTAACCTTTCTATGATCAGAGTTCAAATCTTTCAAGGCGATTTTTGACTGGAGTAAAAAGGTTCATATCATAATCATTCCATACCATATACACCAATTTTGTGACAGAGAAATAATAGCCTTTTTTAGTTTCCTAAAGCAGAATCTAGAGTAAAGAAGTGATTTTCCCCCATTGGAATCATGTTCAAAATGGCAATAAATAATTTAAGAATACTAAAAATTAGTATTACTAGCTAAATTTCTTTTTTTGTTTTGTTTTGTTTTGTTTTGGGGCCACTCCCGGCAGTGCTCAGGGGTTATTCCTGGCTATCTGCTCAGAAATCGCTTCTGGCAGGCACGGGGGACCATATGGGACACCGGGATTCGAACCAACCACCTTTGGTCCTGGATTGACTGCTTGCAAGGCAAACACCGATGTGCTATCTCTCCGGGCTCCACTAGCTAAATTTCTAAGGAGCCTCATGTCACTATTGGTCACACTATAATAATTTGAAATAAAAAATGATGCTTTGGCACCACTGGTAAGTACTACTTGGTAGATTTAAGGATGCATTGCATTTATGTTGCACTTGTGTTTTATTACTTGATGAATTTGATAATTTACTACATTTATGTTGACATGAAGGTACTTAATTTGTACCTAATTTTGTTCATAAAAGATATGAACAAATATCTCAATTCTTCATATGCATATAAAATAAAAGAATCTATGCCAGAACCATTATTTTAAAGTTAATTTCTCAGAATATTTTTCTTGCTAGAGCACAACATAGGGGTGTAAAGAATCTATGGATTCTTAGACTCATTAAAAAAATTTAAGCTCTTCTCAGAAATAGGACTATCACACAGTCTTACCCATGCAATTACATATTCATTTTAGGAAAAGAACTCACTTAACATGTCCTTCACTAGCTCACTAGCTCTCCTATCACATTTAAAAGGGAATCCTTATGACAAAAATTCTACTTTACTTCCTTAAACAAGCAAATACATCTAGGGAGCAATCATACTTTCAAAATTATTTTCCACTTCCTCATGATTTTTCCTGATCCAATAGTTTCACAAATCTATATTTAATCCATTTCGTTTAGTTCAAAATTATTCAAACATCTTTACTTGGCTTCTTTTTTCATCTTAGTAGAATCACACTTTTGTGATTATGGCTTATCAGTAGTGCTAAAACATCTTGGCAGTGACATAGTACAATGACTAAGCCACCTGCAAGTGGCTGACCTAGGTTCTACCCCTGGCACTACATATGGGCCCTGAACACTGCCAGGAGTGATCTCTGAGCATAGAACCAGACATAAGCCTTGAACATGACCAGGTGTCTGAATACCAGTCAGGTACTAAGAATGGTACTTGATGGTATGTAAGCTAGAGTGAGACATTTCTACTAGTGAGTCTGAACTTTATGGGCTCAGCCTATGCATTTGACTTGTTAAAAAAATTTAATCCCAGGGTCCGGAGAGATAGCACAGGGGCGTTTGCCTTGCAAGCAGCCGATTCCTGCAGGACCAAAGGTGGTTGGTTCGAATCCCGGTGTCCCATATGGTCCCCCGTGCCTGCCAGGAGCTATTTCTGAGCAGACAGCCCCTGAGCACCGCTGGGTGTGGCCCAAACCCCCCCCAAAATTTAATCCCACAGTTTGTCATTAGATTTTTTAAAATAATTCTCCCCATTTATTTATTTTTTTGTTTTAAATCAGCTACCTCAGGGCGGGTGTGGTGGTACTAGAGGTAAGTGTCTACCTTGCCAGCGCTAGCCTAGGACGGACCGCTTTTCGATCCCCTGGCATTCTATATGCTCCCCCAAGCCAGGAGCGACTTCCTAGTTCGTGTTTTGTTTTGGTATTTTTCCAAATATTTTTTATTTATTTATTTTATGTTTATTCATTTATATGTTTATAAACATATGTTTTATGTTTATTTATTTATATGTTTCATTTATTTATTTATTTTTATTGCAGTGCTTAGGATCAAACTCAGGTCTCATGAGAGGAAGGTGTGCATTTTTTGATAATTTGAGAAATTATTTTTCTCAAATTTATAAAAAGTATAATTTCTCTTAGTGAGCCACATCTACAATTGTTTACTTCCCCTTAAATACTATTATCTATAAATATTAGAGCACCTTTTGAAGAGAAAAATACAGGAATATAAAAGTAAACATTTTCTTTTATTTCAAATGATAGCCTACTATTAGAGGATGCAAGAAAGCAGATAATGTTGGTTCATTACCAAGGTGTAATGAATCATCACCCAGGTGTGCCCTAGAGGCAGCTGAAGAGGGGTGTGCTGTGACCAGAAGGACATGAGTGTGCTAGGACATGAGTGTGCTCTGAGAGCAGTTTGGGAGTAAGAGTCAGTAGAACCTGAGTTTGGTCAGATGGAGAAGCAGGAAGGGCCAAAGAGAGCCCCAGGTTTCTGGCTTGTGCAGCTGAGCAGATGGTAGTGTCATTTACTGAGATGGGGAACAGAGTAAAGAGAGAGGGATTGAGTAGGGTAGAGGATGTGTTCAGCTTTGGACCATTGGTTTTGAGATGCCTGTGGGACATCTCAGCAGATTTTGAGGACACATCTGCAAAAGCAGAAGAGGAAGCAGCCATCTGTGACAGGAGTGACAAACTGAAGCTCTTTGTTCTCAATGCCAGTGAGGGTCCTTAATGATAAGAAACTGTCAGTCACTCAGATCCTTAGAGTCAAAGTATACAGCTCCTCTGGAGCAGCAGGAGGCTGTTAACACTTGCTGTAGCACTCTTTACTTGCATTGTGCTCACACGGAGAGCTGGGAAGTTCAATACCAATTCTCTCTGTATCTGTCCGCAGATCACAATTTGTGTTTTAATAACATGTAGATTGACATGAAGCGGTATTCAAAAAAACGCATGTGATAATTCCATACTAAATGATACTATTCACTGATCACGCAGTGTATCTCCTTGTTGCAGTTTATTAACTAAGACATTACACCTCATATGATGCTTACTTCTAAAACCTGAGCTAGGCAGCTCTGATGTCAGTCACCCTTCAGAGAAATCAAAGGAACACTTTGGTATGATACTGATGAACAAACCCTTTGCAATGGGTTGGCAATCGCATCATAACATCAATTGCTCTTATCTAATACATTGCTGAGAAAATTATTTCCTTTCCTCCTGGCATTGAAACCCAATGTAAGCTAAGAAATCCATAAGTCGCCATTTATAAGACAGGGATAGCAATATTTCAGTGTTGTAAACCAACCTATGCTAATTTTTATCAATTAGCAATTGTCAGTTCAGAAGTAAGGTAGATAGCAATAGAAATCTCAGGCAGAATGTTTCCACATACATATGTGATTTTCTGGCAACAAAACCTGCTCACTCTAAGAAAAGTCCCTGGTCCCTGTCTTTAAGCCATGAAATCCAATAAAAAGTCAAAGTGGGTTCCCTTTGGAGTAATACTATGGTCATTTGAGAGCAGAATCAGTAACCTATCCAGCTATACCAAGTAGCAGGTTTCATTAAGTGAGAAACACAGGTCCCTGTGGAATTCTAGATGTTTGGTACTGACTGAAAATGTGTTGTTGTTAGGCCTACTGACTATTTAAGTTTATTTATTTATGAAAGAAAAGGCTCATTGCATCTTTTGAATTAAATACATTCTTTTTAAAACTACTAATTTCACAAATGAATTATTATTCCTAATATCCCCTGCACTAATTAACAAGCTCTATAGCCTTAGATGTGTCTATGAAAGAACTTACTACTAAGCTCCTTAGAATGTGAACTTGTAGTTAAAGGGCTTCAAATACCAATTAATATTGCCTACAAACAAACATATTCTAAATTTTTTACTTAAGTTCCAGAGGAATTAATTTAATGTTAACATATCAATGCTTATAACATACTAACCTATTTTAGAGTGAATATCATAACTAGATAATATGGCATTCATGTTCTTCTTTTCTGATGTTGCATTATACTAAACACAAAAAACTTCAATTGTCATTTGCTTTGCAATATGCCATTTCAAAATTGATTGGTATCTAATAAATCATGATGTCTACAGTTAATATTATATATATCTGAAGGATGTCTACAGTTAATATATATTTTGAAAGTTGCCAAAGAATGGATCTCAAATGTCTTCACTATAAGTGAAGATGACAGGCACCAAATACAGAGTTAGGGTACATAATCTTAGATATCTAAGATATACTTAACCTGGATTTTCTTCCAGGCACCACATGGGCCTACTCAACAGTGTTGGAAGAGCCCTGGAGGCACCCTGAACCCCCCTGATTGGCCTTTGTGTTCCCAATACCAAGTAGCATTTACGATACAATGACACTGATCTGGGTGGCTAGTGCCCCTACTAGTGCTGTTAACTACTGTTAACTACCGATAACTACTATTAGTCATCCCCTAGTACTATGTGGAAACCTCCCAAAATACATGATAGTTGGGTAACTCATACTAATGATAAAGATAGTCAAAATACAACTTTACTAAAACTACACATTGTACGCCATAAACTAATACAATGCTAAAAGTGGATTAGGAGATAGTACAGTGATTAGAACCCATGCCAAGTGTGAAACTGGTCCCACTTTGATCCCTCGTACCACATGATTCCTACAACATCACCAGATACAGTCTTAGAGGTCCCTGAGTACTGCCACATATGATTCTGGAGGACCCCAAATACTGACAGGGTGGACCAGGTATCCCTGGCACTGCAAGGGCATTGTATCTCAGGAGAGCCCTTTTGGATAAGAATTTCTGGTTCTCTTAGCCTCCTAAGCACTGCTTGGGAGAACCCAGAAAGATAAAAAGGGGGAAGGTCTAGGGATAATCCTCAAAGTATAGAGCATATGCCTTGTACGTGTGAGGTCTTGAGGTCACTCTCTATCACTGATTGTCTTTCTAGTACTTCCAGGAGTTGACCTGGTGGCCTGAACACTGCTTACTTTGACCAGCACTAACTCCTCATACCCCAACTCTGTACCCTTAGGTCTGCATTATAGGGCTGAGTTTTTGCCAAAAGTGGTCCCCTGTTAGACAATAGAAAAGCTCCCTAATAACAAAAAAAGCATCACAAAAATACTCACCAAAAAATCTATAAAGGCTAGAATGTGACTCAACACATTAGTACATGCTGTGAATGTGTAAGGAAGGCACTGGCACATAAAAGAAATGATTAAAAACAGTAATGATGTAAAGTAGTAACAATCATAGCTCATTTTGTTCATAAACCTACCATTTTGTCTTATCTGAGGGGCAGCAGAAATTACTCTCTGATCCATGATGTCTCGGGCTGCAGCAGAAGCCCTTCCAACTAAGAAATGAGATGAAGCTGTATTGCTAGGAAGGTTTTCTGACACCCTGCATTGGCGCATTGACTGGAGTAATGCAATAGGCTTGATGGGAACTGTTTATCTCAGCATCTAGATATGGTCTCTTCCTATGCTTGGGCTCCTGACAGGTTTGGAGGCTCCTGGGGGAAGCACTCCCTGCCTGAGTAATAAAAAAAGAATTTAAGGGTACAGCTTATCAGTCTCACTTTCACAGTGTTCTATGGTGACAAGCAAGTCACAAAACAACCTAGTCTCAAAGGAGGAGAAATAGGACTATTTCTAGAAGGGCAGTGACAGGACACACTGAGGAAGAGCAGATGGGAGGAGAGACTGTTGTGATGGTCTTTAGAGAAAAACCACCTGCCAATAACTAAGAGAGCATTCAAACATAAATTTCTTATTCCCAAAGAAATCATCATATAACCATGGAAGGAGCAAAACAACCTAAACATTACACCACACAATACAATAGAACAGGAGTGTCTAATTGCACCCCTCCTTATAAATAAATTTCAATTGGAGCATGGCCAGACTTGCTTCTCTATTGCCTGTAGTCTGTTGTTGTTGTTGTTGTTTTTACTAGAGCACAGCTAAGTAGTTGTGACAGAGACCATATGGTTTGCAAAACATGAAATATTTATTTCCAGGTCATCTAGGAGGAAAAATGCCAACCTCTGCTATGTCTTCTAGCATAAAATATTTTGGTAATAATGACAACAAAGAGTCTTTTTTTTTTTTTTTGGTTTTTGGGTCACACCCGGCAGTGCTCAGGGGTTACTCCTGGCTCCATGCTCAAAAACTGCTCCTGGCAGGCACAGGCCCCATATGGAGCACCGGGATTCGAACTGATGACCTTTTGCATGAAAGGCAAACGCCTTACCTCCATGCTATCTCCCGGGCCCCAACAACAAAGAGTTTTTGGGTCATACCGGCAGCCCTCAGGGGTTACTCCTGCTCTGCATTCAGAAATCGCTCCTGGCAAACTCCGGGGACCATATGGGATGCTGGGAATCGAACCCAGGTCCGTTCTGGGTCCACCATGTGCCAGGAAAATGCCCTACCGCTGTGCCTCCTCTCCAGCCCCAGAGAGTTTATATTTTTGTGAGAATTTCAAAAAAGCTGTAAGAGTTTCAAGCTAGACCTTTTTCATCCAGTGATTTATGTGCCATGTTTGAAAGTTTTAGAAGGATTTGGAACAGAGAATTAAGGGATCACCTGGCATAGGTGTTGGGGGAAAGATAACAAACAGAAGAGAAACACATATATAGCAGATAGAGTCCTGAAGACTCTGATGAACTTAGTGTACTAATGAACAATCTAGTATCATGATAGACATTCCAGGACCAGAAATGGTTATATGAAAGCAATAAATAAAAAGTTCTGAGTATGGAACTCCCAAACTCTAGGGAGGCAAAGGGATGAAGACTGGACCTTGCAGGGCCTGGAGGAATGCAGAAGCAGGGTTAAATCCAGACCTCCCTGGTACTCATTCCCTTACCTACAGTTCATCATTTGTGATCTTATGAAAGAATCTTCTCTAATCAACATTTCTAAAAGAAGCAACCCCCTTTCCATTCCTTCTGTCTCCTCACACAGCTTCATTTTTTCTCCTAACAATATCAGTTACCATTATTTATACATCCAAAATTATGGACTATGTTATTTATTTCTATTTCCCCAAGTGTCTGCAGGGCCCTCCACAGACTAATCTATTGTATGAAGGATGGAGACAAAGAGGAATAGAGGGGCCAAAGTGGTGGCACAAGCAGTAGGGCATTTGCCTTGCATATCCTAGGACAGACTTTGGTTCGATCCCCTGGCATCTGATATGGTCCCCCAAGCCAGGAGTGATTTCTGAGCGCATAGCCAGGAGTAAACACTGAGCGTTACCGGGAATAGCCCAAAAAGAAAAAAAAAGATGAATAGAAAAATGTCAAAGAATAGAGTAGAGTGACCACCATTCAAATTTGATGTGGAGGTGGGAAGCAGACCAAGAACCACTCTCACATTTCTATCTTCTTTAGTGAGCTTGATGTTGAAGTCATTAACCAGTGGGCAGGAAAGTGAATAGGTGTAGTGAGAAAATTGAATTTAAGGTGCCTCTAAAACATTTCAGAGGAATTTTTCAGTAGGCAGACAAGAATGTAAAATCTTGGAGAAAGGAATTAAGCTAAATACTTGCAATCACCATATCTGGAGAGGATATATTTTTAAGAAAAAAAACACAGATATATGATTACTAGTAATTAGCTAGACACAGAGGAGACCACTTACTCTAGCAGCCTGGGGGTGATGGTTGGGGATATGAGTTGCAGGAAGGGAATGGGGGTGAAGGGAAGACAAATTTGGTGATGGGTATTCCCCTGATTCAATGTTAATATGTACCTAAAATACTACTGTGAAAGATATGTAAGCCAATATGGTCAAAAAAATTAAAAAAAAAAAGAAAGAAAAAGGGCAAGTTTGAGTAAAGATGAGAAGACATGACTGAAACCCAACTACACTCATATTTGTATCAAGGTGTTTAAATAAAATATTAATAACAAAAAAACATAAAGTTGGTGAGTAAGTCTGGAAAGAGCAAAGGTCCTGTAAGGGTCTGACAAAAGGAATCATGAAGATTTAGGAAACTAGGAGAACTGATAAAGAGCTGGTGCCAAATGAAACAAAGAAATATATTTCAGCAGCAAAAATGGGCAAGAAATTCTGATGCAGCAGAAGAATTATGATAGAAAGTCTGGGGAGGGGAGTCACAGGGAGTTTCTGAAATGTTCCTGCAATGACTCTTACTATGTATCCGTATTTACAACTTAGAGTACTTACTGAAACTTTGACTAGTTTCCTTTTACATTCTTTTCCCTGCTAGACTAGGAGAAAGAACATTCAGAGTTTGAGAAACCAGAACTGTTTCTGGTGTTGAACACCTCAATTGTCTCTATGAACAGATAAATTGTGAGTCAAGGGGTTATTAACCAAGTCATTTTAATAATGCCACAGCTACAACTCACAGACTGATCTGTGAGGAATATACTCACTCATTAATGAGCTTTGGTCTTGGATCATTAACAGCTATTATATGAAATTATTGTTTGACTATGAATTACAGACACTAATGGTTTTGCTTTATTCACTGATGTAAACAAGACATTTTAAGGGAACCAGCAGGAGACCCTTGGCTAAACAAAGCATATTTCTTATTTTTTTTCTGAATCTTGTTATTTTTCCTCCTCTCCCTTGTTCACATTTCTACTTCCATATCCATATGACATGTTCTCTCTGCATGAGGACCTAGCACACCTGATAGAAATCAGTGATCCATTCAGTAGCTTCATCTGCTGTTTTTTTTTTAACCTGGCTGGTAACCAGCCATTTTACCATCTCATAATTATTTTCTTTTAATTTATCAGATCCAAGCTTCTATTGTTTATTCTCTCTATTTCTCCTGTATCTTGTGGAATTCCCCTTTTTCCCTCCTCCTAATTGTCTCCTAAAATTCTTTCTTCTCTCGTCATTCATACCTCCTCTGATTCTCATCCTTTGTCTCCTCTATTTCTTTGTTCTCTTGTTAGTTTTCTAACTGGGATTCATTTATATTTTCTTTGAATGTTTTTATAAAAGGTATTCATATATATTATTAAATATAAAATGTACATATGAATGTTAGCAAGCATAGTACCTATTTAACTCTGTGTCAGTAGAGTTATTTCATATTGACATTTTAAAAAGTTATTTAGGGGCCAGAGTGATAGCACAGTGTGTAGGGTATTTGCCTTGCATGCAGTTAACCCTGGTTGGATCTCCAGCCTTCCACATGACCCCAGAACCTGCCAGGAGTAATTTCTGAGCTTAGCGTCAGGAGTAACCCCTGAGTGTGCCACCCAAAATAATAAAATTAAAAAGTTATTTGCACTTAGAATATTTAAACAAAACATTTTGAGAGACTATATGAGGACTGTCTAAGAATTATATTAGGCACAGATGAATTCAGATTGAGAACTAAACTAATTCAATTAAGGAAATATCAACTCCAAGGGGAAATTATATTTAAATAGCTAACATTTGAGCACTAAGCTGGATGTTAATTTACATACATTAAAAAGGCAGTCATATTGACACTAATTAAAGCTATTTCTATAATAAAGTTCATTGCAGAGGGTTAAATTTTATTATTTATTCCATTCATTTTCTCATTTTGACATATAAACACATTTGACAAATAAAAACTTTGACATAGTGTTTATTTAAAAGACCTGTCACAGTCTTTCTCCGACTTATTTTACTCAGTACAAGTTCCCTATATATTATCTCAAATGGTAGGTTTTATCTTTTCCTTATAGCTGCATAACATTCCAATATGAATAGAAATCACATCTTTTCTTTCTGAAATCACATCTTCTTTATCTAATTATCTATCAATGAGTATTTGAGTTGTCTTTATACTGTTTCAATACAAATTTAATTAATTTAGTACTACATGCTTATTTGGTACTACATACAAATTTAAAGCCTAAATTTTATTTATTTATTTTTTTGGTTTTTAGGCCACATCTTAGCTCTACGATCAGAAATTACCCCCCGACAGGCTCGGGGGATCACATGGGATGCTGGGATTTGAACCACTGTCCTTCTGCATGAAAGGCAAACACCTTACCACTGTGCCATCTCTCAGGTCCTAAAATCTAAATTTTATTGTAAGGGTTTTAATTTAAAGAATTTACAACTTTTATTTATTTATTGGCAGGGTTGGGGTGTAGACTATAGCCAATTGTGCTTAATGCTGACTCCTAACTACTCTTAGTAATACTCAAGGAGACTATATATGGTGCTAGAGATTGAACCTGGGCTGGCTGGGTACAAGGAAAATACCTTATCAACTGTACTGTCTCTCCTGTCATGTATTTTCAATTTAAAAATTTTTTTTTGTTTTGTTTTTTTTTTGTTTTTGTTTTTGGGTCACACCCGGCAGTGCTCAGGGGTTACTCCTGGCTCCATGCTCAGAAATTGCTCCTGGCAGGCACAGGGGACCATATGGGGCACCGGGATTCGAACTGATGACCTTTTGCATGAAAGGCAAATGCCTTACCTCCATGCTATCTCCCAGACCCAATTTAAAAATCTTTTAGAATCTAAAGTGTCAGTATAAATTGTACATTTATAATATCACCAAATGTTTAGCCATTCCCATTAAATATTAGATTTATCTTGTTATAAGCTGTCAGCATATGCCTGGAACTAAAAAAGACATTTATTTGCTCAAAGGACTGGAATGACCAGTTCAAAATAAATTTTATATGCACTGACTTGAGTTTTGTCTCTGGCACCATATATGGTCATTCAGTACCAACAGGAGTTAGTTACCTTGGAGCACAGAGCCAGAGCCAGAGCACTGTTGGGAGTGAAAGCATGTATATCTACTACTTGATTCACAGGCTTGCTCAGTCATTTCTAGCTTTTGATTTAAAATGAAAGGCATGTAACTGAATTTATCCGTGCACATAGAGTCTACTGTACTCCATTAGTTGACTTAATTTCAAAATTGAGGATTAATAAATAGTGGAGCTCAAATGAGAGAGATGGTAAATTTCTCTTCTGTGGTGCAGTTAGAAAATACACAGTAAGTGACTGAATTTGCTAT
The DNA here is from genome assembly GCA_004027635.1 of Crocidura indochinensis. Taxonomy (NCBI): domain Eukaryota; kingdom Metazoa; phylum Chordata; class Mammalia; order Eulipotyphla; family Soricidae; genus Crocidura; species Crocidura indochinensis. The sequence continues at coordinate 26,652 of PVKC010001327.1, read as the reverse complement.
CTTACAGGAGTGTTGTTTGTGGGACCCAAATAGTTAAGGAGTAACATGGAATATCTGTCATTCAAGATCATCCTAAATATTTTAGTAATGATTTAAAAGTTCTAAATAAAACAAGAATTTCCAGAATGAGGCAGACGCAAAGTTAGTAAATGTGGGAAAGATGCATACCTAGGCTTACTTAATGTAGTAGCATCAGAAACTTTCCACTTGAAAAGCACAATGTCTATAGAATACAATAAAATAGAGCACAATAAAACTAGATGTATTTCTTTTTTTTTAATTTTAACACCTTGATTACATACATAATTGTGTTTGGGTTTCAGTCATGTATAGAACACCACCCGTCACCAGTGCAACGTTCCCATCACCATTGTCCCAAATCTCCCTCCTCCCCAACCACCCCCCGCCTGTACTCTAGACATGCTCTCCATTTCCCTCATAGGTTCTCATTTTTAGGACAGTTCAAAATGTAGTTATTTCTCTAACTAAGCTCACCACTTTGTGGTGAGCTTCCTGGGGTGAGCTGGAACTTACAGCTCTTTTCTCTTTTGTGTCTGAAAATTATTATTATTGCAGGAATGTCTTTCATTTTCCTTAAAACCCATAGATGAGTGATACCATTCTGCATTTTTCTCTCTCTCTCTGACTTATTTCACTGAGCATGATAGATTCCATGTGCATCCATAAAACTAGATGTATTTCATTATTTAATTGAAAATACAATAAAGTATTTGAAAGCAAATGTAATAGACCACAGACTAAACGACCTGACAGGCCATTAGAATTATCTCCACAGTCATGAAGATAGTCATCCTAAGATTTATTTAGTTAAAAATAATAGTAGATTATGTCTCATAGTGAGTCATTTAAATTTTTTTAAAAAATAAATAAAATTTAGCCACAAAAATAATAATGATAGCAGACTAGTGGAGGCTTTGGATACTTTTGAGGAATAATATTAAGAATAAATTATCAATACATATTCAGTCTTATATAAGTCATTATGAATTTAATCATGTGTGACATGATCACAGTTGCTCTGATGATACTTGCTCTGATGAAAACTTGTTTTTTGTTTTTTTGTTTTTTTGCTGGAGAGTTTATTTTGAAGAATTCCAGTGAACTAAAATAAAAAAAAAAGCAAAACATTAAAATATTGGGCTTAGATTTCTTCTACTGTGAAATAACCCTACTGGTATTGAGCCTGGATACTTTGAGTGCCTCCAAATATAAATCATTTTAAAGCTAAGTCACTCAGATTAAGGCATACAGAGAGGTACTTGACCTTCCAAACCCACCTCTACCTCTCAATCTGTCAGTCAACCTCCATAGATAATCATTGAGTTGTACAATTTTTTTCTGAATTATTTTCTTTCACCTCTAATACCCTAGGTTTTTCTCCTGAACTTGGATTTCAATATTTTCCATAAAATAGGCTATCTTTCTTTGCAAAAACTCGGTTTTCATTTGCTTTCAGATTCATGATAAAACTCATTACAATGAGGCAAAGACTATTGTAACCCAAAATTGACTACAAAGGTCTTAGAAAGTCCAGGGGTCCTCATTTTTTAGAGAAGTTTAAATTTTGATCTTTTCTTTAAAAATGCTGAGATTTTTCATTGTTGATAGTGTGATGGTTAAATTTATGTGTTAACTTGTCCAGATACATGGTACCCTGTTGTTTAATCTAATACTAGTTCATGTATTAGTTTGAAGTTGTCTTGTGGATGTGCAAACATTTATAATCAGTTGACATTAAAACTAAAAGAAAATGGAGACTAAAGAAATAAGCAAATGATATTATTTTTTAAAAGGTGTGGTGGGCCCACATCTGATTGCTTGAAAGCCTTCACAGAAACCCCACCCCCTTTTTTAAGTATAAGGATTCTACCTTAAATATGTAACATAAAGGGGCTAGGGCGATAACTCAAGAATCCCTCACCCAAATATCAAAGATTTGGTGGTCCCAGGGCATCATAAGCACCAATAGGTATGATCCCTGCCCCCCTTAAAAAATCCTGGGCCGGAGAGATATCATGAAGGCAGGGCATTTGCCTTGCATGCAGAAGGATGGTGGTTCGAATCTCGGCATCCTATATGGTACCCTGAGCCTGCCGGGAGTGATTTCTGATCACAGAGCCAAGAGTAACACCTGATCACTGCCAGGTGTGACCCAAAAACCAAAAAAAAATTTTTCTACATTTTATGCCAGCAGATATGTCCTACTAATTACAGACAGATTTACTAATCCCAATATGCCAATTAAAATTATCTGTGCATGTACATATATTTATGCATATACACATAAATATAAATTCATATATCTCTATACACATCTATTCTATTTTTCTGAAGAATCCTTATAAATAATCAACCCAAAACTTTATTAACTTTATGACCCTCTGACAAAGAAAGAAAGAAAGAAAGAAAGAAAGAAAGAAAGAAAGAAAGAAAGAAAGAAAGAAAGAAAGAAAGAAAGAAAGAAAGAAAGAAAGAAAGAAAGAAAGAAAGAAAGAAAGAAAGAAAGAAAGAAAGAAAGAAAGAAAGAAGAGAGAGAGAAAAGATGGGACCAGAGAGATAGTACGGAACTAGGAGCTTTGCCTTGCATGCAGCTGACCCAGGATAGACCTGGGTTCAATCCCCAGCAGCCCATATGGTCCTCCAGCCTACCAAGAGTGATTTCTAAGTTCAGAGCCAGGAGTAACCCTTGAGCACAGCCAGATGTGGTCCAAAAACAAAATACAAACAAAAATGAAAAATAGAAAAGAAAAAGAATCCACAGATACAATCCTAAATTCTACTTGCTACCAACTCTTTCATAATCTTTTATAATATAGCTCAACTCCCTTATAATCTAGTTGCCCATTTCCTCCAGAACCTCAGTTTCACACACATCTAGTCATTCCTAGCCATTCCTAATGCTCCACTACAGAACACACACACACACACACACACACACACACACACACACACACACACACACACACACACACACACATCTATTTAATCTTTTCATGCAGAGTCAAAGTCACTAAAAGCTATAGACTTTTTTCTTTTAAAATTATTTTGTAGTAATCTGGCAGCCTAATAGCTCTATATATTACTTTTAGTTCCTTCCACATATCCATAGAGGTATATATTACATTAAGCTCCATTGAGGGTTTTTACATTACTCTAAAATGCCCCCTTGTTATCCTCCTTGTTTTTCACATAATAATATAATGGTAAAGATCTTACCTTCAGAGATTGTCTACCATCAACCAGTTTCTTGTTTTGAAAATGTTTCTTCAGAAATGAGTTCAAGACTCAATTATGTACCAAGACAGAACATAACCTTAAAAGGACCATCATTTATTTCTGGGCTGGAGTTTCTTCATCTGCAAAACAAGACAAAGCTAGTTAAAGGTAGACATTTAGCTGCTACTTATCATGGACCAGGGAATGTTCTACAAGCTTTACATGTATTCATTCATGGAATACTTAACATTTTATGAGTGAAGCAGAAATCTCATGGCCCAACCCCAAGGGATTGGGGAGATACGTGTCTGGGAGAAAACACCAACACAAGAAATAATCCACACAGATTGAAGAGAATAAAACAGGTTCAGGAAAATTCACAAGCCTTCAATTGCTATCAAGAGCTACTAACAGACAGTCAGACCAGCTGTAGAAAACTGAAATCACAAGTAGTTTCTTCCCTGAGACCTGAGGTCTTTATTGGGAAAAGAAAGACCACCCCCTAGGGTGGAGAGCAGGTAGTGTAAAGAACCAATCCAGAGGTACTTCTAGTCCTTAAGTGACAAGCATCAGCAAAGAAGAATTATTCTAAATAGAATGAAAGCCAGTTACTTCAACAAGGTAGGTACTACTAAATAAACTAAGATGAATATCATGGAACTTACTAAAGCAAAATTACAAGCAACAAGAGCAGAATATGAGCATACGCAACCTGATTCCTGAATTCATTTTCCTAACCATTACTCTAGACATATTCCTAGTGTATATTACATAGTTTCCAGCAGGTCAAATTTTAATAATTCTACTAAAATCACATTCAGAATCCTTCTTGTTGTAAATCATAGTAAGGATTCAATAGATGATAAATAAGCCAACTTTATTTAGGCTAATTTCCATTTCATTACCAAGATGACATGCTAGGTTGCATCAATGCAGTGAACTACTTTTGACTGAGACTAGTTTTATAGGTCACCCAGTAATGGTTCTAGACATAAGGACTAACTAGACCATGAAATACCTAGCCTGTATTTCATATTATTCTTAGAATTGCAGTAACATATAGGGGAGACTTTCTTGAACACAATTTATTTCTGCATAGAAAAATAAAGACTATAGAAAAATAAAATACATTTTTGCAATAATTCTCAGAGACAAAAGAGAGGAGGACTGGAAAGTCCAGCTCACGCCATGAAGCTTACCGTGGAGTCATGAGTGCAGTTAGAGAAATAACTACATTGAGAATTATCATAACAAAGTGAATGAATGAGGAAAGTAGAAATCCTGTCTTGAGTACAGGCAGGGGTGGGGGTGGGGTGGGGAGGAGGGAGATTTGAGACATTGGTGATGGGAATGTTGAACTGGTGAAAGGGGGTGTTCTTTACATGACTGAAGCCCAAGTACAATCATATTTGTAATCAAGGTTTAAATAAAGATATCAATTAAAAAAGAAAGAAAAATAAAGACTATAACTAGAATTCTTATTTGAGTATTCCTTTAAAAATGCATCGCATGATTCTACTGATAATCTATTTTGAGCCAAAATAAGTCTTTTTGCTGGTAATATAACCTCTAAACAAGATACCTCTCTTATTTTCCCAATAGGAAATGTAATGGAGCTAATACATAGGAATTAACTGACATGGCACATACATTCAAAAGCCCATTCAAATTTCTTGACCTATCTTCATAAAGTTTTTACAAAATAGTCTCACACAAATAACTCCTCATAAAATAGTTCTCAAGATTTCCAAACACCAGTACCCATATCTCTGCGTAAGGCACTACTCAGCCCTAGCACAAAACAGGTCAGAAGCACAAAGCAATTTTGGGGACCAATTGTAACTGTCAACCAATGAAAGAAATTTTAACAAGTTCCTTCCCATAAGTAGGGTGGCTTGGGAACAAATTTCACATATTTTCTTGACCCAGGCAGAGGGACTGAGTACTGGTGTCAAAGAAATCCTCAACACAGCCTTTGTTGACTAGTCCCTTTCATCACATCTCATTCTTTTATCATGCTTCCTGGGGTTATCACCTAAATAAACTCCATACACCCAAATCCTGACTTTGTTCTAAGGCTACTGTTTTGGAGAAACAAAACCTAAACACTAGTCCTTCATGTATTTTCCCCTCTCAGGCTTTCATTTCTACAGCTGCAATCTTATCAACATGACATCCTGGTCCCTGGAGCAGTCACCTGAGTGTCAGTGCTTCAGATTTGTTGTCTAGGAATATCACCAATTGTGCATGACAATTTTTTGTAAAACTCAAGAGGATTGGAAGAGAAAAGAGAGAAAAGACAAAGAATGAGAGATTTACCAGAATATATTCCAGGAAAGTTATCATAGAATTTGAAGACATTTTTAACAGAAAAGCCAGATTAATGACAAACTCATTTTTTAAATGCCTGGATAAATGAAGGTAGAAAGAATTCTAATGTGAAAAATACTTTTTAAATATATGTTTTCTATTTTATCTGATTCTTTTGCTTCCATTCTCACCAACATGGTAAAAAAAAATGAGCTTGTCAAAGTATCTCTGTCTTATCAATGTAATGAGCTCAGACTCTCTCAAAGAGAGTTTTCTCCTCTGACAGGCTCTCACCATCTCTTGCATCTTAAGTAAAGTTAAGAGCACAGAAATAAAGGAGCTTATCCTGAAAACAGAGGAAAGACACGAAGGTAATGGTGTCCTGTTCTATAAAATATCCTTCATTATTTGTTGAAAAGATCCCAGATGTCGCCTCAGAATCCAAGAGAAAATGTAACTACTAAAGATTTCCAGGTTCTTTCTTCAGTGATTTTATTCAGGGAGAAAATTGGAGTAAAACCTAAAACACTTCCCTTTTTGTTTGCTTTGGTATGCCATCCAGATGTGCTTGAACTTCCTTACTGACTCCCGGTAATGTACTGGGAACCACATGCAGTGTTGGAGATCAAATCAGGGTGGTCACTGTTGAATAAAAGTCCTTAATGGGGCTGGATGGTGATGGGATAGATGGTGATGGAGGGTAAGGCCTTTCTCTGCCGGTCCAACCACGTGTCTGCAACCCCCACCTCAGCCGGCAGGTCTGCAGGTTCAGGATAGCCGGGGGTAGGGGGACTCACAGGCAGTCAGGTTCCTTGAGACATCAGCTTTATTCAAGGCCCTAGCCAACAGGTGTGGCTTCTCACATAACTTTTACGCTGGCTATTATCAGCCCTGCATCCAGCCTCTCAGCTATCTCCTCTCCTGCTCCTTCTTCCTTGCTCAATCTCTCCCCATCTTCCAATCATTCCTCCTCCTGTCCCTCAGGTAATCCTATTCATACCTTCCAAAGACCCCTCCCAGAAATGGACAGGTCTTATTAGTAGGTAAGGTTACACAGGAAGAATGGGGGATGGCCTAACAGTCACCTGCAAGGCCAATACCCCTTCAACATATATGCTTAATCAGCCTTCCAAAGCAGAGATCGCTGATGGGGCTGGACTTCAGCCTGGCATTTGGGAAACATTTGCATTGCCCCTCCTGTTTCCTACAGAGCTTGGAGTTCTCCTGTGAAATTGTTAAGTCTTTCAGCCTGTTATCTCACACTGAGGTGATGTCCAATAGTTTCATCACAACCCTTCCTCACTGTGAGACTCAAGGAATCCTGGCACTGGTGGCAAATATATAGAAGCTGCAATTTAAATATAGAAATCAGAATATTTAAAGCAGAAGTGAAGAAGCAAAATGAGGAAAAAAATTCTCTAGTATTAATTCTGGTTATTTCAATACCATTAGGAAGGAGGCAATTCTCAGAAAAGCCACATAATCCCTAAAGGGAAAGAGGAACAACTTCATGAAGTAAGATTTTAAAAATCATATACAATTTCCTTTTAGTAAAAACCATGCCTAAAATCCTAAATTATACTTCATTTAAAAGTAGCTGGGAAAGAAGTTGACTATTATTTTTCTATCATTGTATATGTTAAACATTAACTGATTGCATTGCTCCAACATTTTATATAATAGAGAAGTTTATAGGAATTGGAGAGATAGTACAATGAAAACAGTGTTTGCCTTGAACATGGCATATCCAGCTTCAATTCCTGGGCCCTCATGTAATGCCTTAAATCCCACAGGAAGTAATCCCTTGGATAATAGAACCAGGAGTAAGCCCTGAGCCTTGACTCTGTGTGGGCCTAAACCAAAGTAATTGAAAAAATATTTAAATAAGTAAAGAAACTTAGAGTATCCCTTTTAAAGCACTTTAATAGAATATTATATTTAGTGTATACATACAATTGATTTTATATGAGTTGTTTGTTTGTTTGTTTTTGGGCCACACCCAGTGGCTTTTAGGGGTTACTCCAGGCTCTGTGCTCAGAAATCGCTCCTGGCTTGGGGAACCATATGGGATGCAGGGGGATGGAACCAGCATTTGTCCTAGGTCAGCCGTGTGCAAAGCAAATTCCGTACTGCTGTACTACCGCTCTGGTCCCTGATTTTATATAATTTTTTACACTTAAAGTTGGTTTCAATAAAAGCTTTCACTCAAAACAGCTTTATTTTTATTCTCCTAGAGCAAAATTTAGCCTTGGAAACTTGACTCAGAATATTATACCAGCTTATATATATTTTTATGGTAAGCCTTGGTCTCATGGTATAGTGGTTGGAGTATATCGAGTTGGACTTCATCTCCATGCACTTAGATGTCCATCATCTGATGTCCTTGCCTATCAAGGGTTATCTCACCCACAGACTTGCTTTCCTAGAGAGAGGAGGAGCTCCGCCTATTCCATATGGGGGTGGGGCAGATGGGTAAGGTTTCTTCTTGCAATCCAGAGTACCCTGGGCACTCTAAAACACATGTCTGCTCATAACTCATGGTGCAAGCAAATAAGTCATCAGTTCCAACTTCTAAGGAAGAGAATATAATTTAACCACCTGCCTTCAAGATAACTGGAATACTTTTGATCAGTCTTGTTGACCATCATACTGGCTTTTACTTTTTCTCTCTTCTGGACTGTTTTATCATATAAATCCTATCTGTTTTCCTTCCTGGGACTTGTATCATCAATTCAACAAAATTTTGGATTATCAATCCAAAAATAGTAATAAAACATTGCATTTTTAAGTACCATTCTAGTAAAGCAAGGTCTTCTAGTAAAGCAAGGTCTTCTTTCTACTTGTTTTTTAATGGTTAGCTTTTTTTTTTTTTTTTTGGTTTTTGGGCCACACCCGGTGACGCTCAGGGGTTACTCCTGGCTATTCACTCAGAAGTCGCTCCTGGCAGGCACTGGGGACCATATGGGGGGGGAACCAGGGGACCGAACCGCGGTCTGTCCTAGGTTAGCGCAGGCACCTTATCTCCAGCGCCACCGCCCGGCCCCCAATGGTTAGCTTTTTTAAATAAATATTTTATTTTAAAGAAATGGTATTGATGATATCCATTTAAAATTATAACCCAAAGGTTAAAGCACTGGCAATGACGTGCAGCTTGAGTCACACCCTGGTTAAAATCCTGGCCAAGAGATGTGGTTCCTGATCATAGACGCAGAACTGATTCCTAAATACTACTGGGTGTGTCCCCCACTGCCAAAAAAAGAAAAAAGTACAACAGACAAGTGTGCCATTTGCATATACTTCTGCAGAATAATTTTAAGCTTATTAAAATAATAACTTTTCTGTAATTTCTGATAAGTATTTTTTATTATTAAAGTGCTTTCTCTTCAGTGAAGTCATATTTGCAGTTATCTGTCCTCTCATCTTTAACCTAATTTTCCCTTTTGGTTCAAACCTTCAATTTTTAAAGTCACTTTAAGTAAAGGAAAGGTCATTTCTCCCCACATTTGTTGTGAAAATTTTCTTTTTCCACTGAAAGTCATAGTTCAGGACAGAAGCAATCATGTGCTAGCATTCCAGGAAAGCTGTTCTGGATCTTGCATTGATCCATATAATTATCCATGCCTGAAAATACACAGTCCTGCAAAAATGGGATCTCTCTCTTTGTACACATGTATATTCTTTTTTTTTTTTTTTTTGGTTTTTGGGCCACACCCAGTGACACTCAGGGGTTACTCCTGGCTATGCGCTCAGAAGTCGCTCCTGGCAGGCACGGGGGACCATATGGGAACCGGGGGATCGAACCATGGTCCGTCCTAGGCTAGCACAGGCAAGGCAGCAGGCACCTTACCTCCTGCGCCACCTCCCGGCTCCCAGTACACATGTATATTGATTGGTTGGTTGGTTGGTTGGTTTGGACCACACCCAGCTGTACTCAGGAGTTACTTCAGACTTTGTACTCAAGAATTACTTCTGGTAGGCTCAGGGGAACAATATACAATGCCATACAATGAACAAGATCAGTGGCATGTAAAGCAAATGCCCTACCCACTGTACTCTCACTCCAGCCCCAGCTGCAATTTTTAAAAGAACAATGTGATTAGACTGCAGTTTAGTCTTCAAAAAACCATCATAATGAAAATGAATGATGAATAACGGACAGTAAAATGCAAATTACTAGATGTTTTAAAATTATAGACTTTCTACTAATAAGTCTTTTAGGACACCACAATCCAAAAAAAACCTGTGTGTATATTTGTGTGTGAGAGCAAGAGGCAGGCAGACAGACAGACAGACAGACACCTGGCAATGCTTCAGAACTCATGATGTGCCACCCCACCCTCCTGCATGCAAAGCATGTCATCAGTCTTTTGCACTCTCTGCCAGGCCTTAAAATTTATTTTTAATAAAAAAATGATTGTAGAAAAAGAAAAATAATGCTATCTAAATCCTTGAAAGACCCTCTATCTGTTCCCAATAAACTTCAATGAGATCTTCATTTTCTATTCTCAGTTCCTTTGAGAATGGTGATCAGTAACTCTTGGGTTTTGAAAGAGAGACATAATGGAAAACTGGAGTAATAGTACAGTGAGTAGGACATTTGTCTTGTGTGAGGCCCACCCAGGTTCAATTCCTTGTACCTTATATGGTCCCAAGTCCCACCAGGAGATATCTCTTAATACAGAGCCAGGAGTATGCCATGAGCACCACAAGGTGTGAGCCAAGCATGCACACACACACACACACACACACACACACACACACATACGCACGCACGCACGCGCGCGCGCTCATGGGAGAGGAGAAATATGATGAATTAATCTTTGAGTTTCTTGACATGTGCTGTCATTTTCACTTTCAAGTAAATTTTCACTGTCATTCTGACTTTGACTTTAATGTGTTCTCTTTACCACATATTCCCCATGTCCTCAGATGAAGGATTCACCTCTTAGCACACATGCTAAGTTTGCCATAGATCTTAGCTCTGGAATTTGCAAATCTACCTCTCTTTCCCCCATAGCCCAGCACCATGAATTTCCTTTTGAAATTTTCTTCCTTTCTTTAAAAATCAACATCCTTAGTACTTCCCATTTTGCAACACTAGGGTACTATACATACATTTAAAGAAAAGGGAAGTTGGCAGCCCCACAAATTTCTCTAGCATACATATAAAAAATAATTTATAAAAGATAATTTTTTTTGGCAAGTGAAGGAAGAACTGCATTATTGTAGAGGAGTTTGAAGAAGGCAAAGGGGAAAATGGCTAGCTCCAAGTTTTGTAAACATTTTCTCTGATCACTATCACTCAACTTTAAAAAGATTTGATCACATGACTTCCTAAGCTTGTTGAGTCATATTCTAAGCATTTCATAGTATAAATAACATATTGAAAGATAAAACAAAATAATAGTAATTGCATTATATCATGTACATCAAACCCTGTCATCTCTAGTATATTGAATATTGTGATAATTACAATGCTCTGAGTTTAGTCATCCTATTGGCACATAGATGGAATTTGTTTGGTGTAGGATGGATCTTATGTCAGAGTTCTGGTCAATGTCACATGAGCACATGGGATGTGAGTCATTCTTAGACCCAGTGCAAGAACTCAAGGCCCAGGAAGAAAGCATGGCCATTCATAGGAAGAAGGGAACTGAGCCCTGAGTGATGCTCAGAACAGCATTTCTCCCAGTCATCTTGCACAAGACTTGGGATGGGGCAGGGAGACACGAAGATTTTATTGTAGTTATTTGCAAAGTGAGTACAATCTCATGAGAATAATAGAGCAACTGCATTTGCCTCAGAGAACTACAGTTCTCTGAAAGGCTAAAGTTAAAGGAGATGGGATATAAAGTATAACTCAGTAAAGCTGCTAATTAAAACAGGTGAATCCAAAGGACCTTAAAAATCACTCTGACCCATTCTAATTTGGTTCTTCTTCACTGGATAACAATATCAAAGGCCTCTTGGTATGGCTCTGTCAGTAATACCATGACTTGTTCCTAGCATCTTCTCCCACCCCTTCTTTCATACTGGACAACTTAAGTAAATGCCCTCTTTTCACTTACAATACAACTTTTGTATTGGTCTCTTTACTTATGTGTCCTTACTCTCATCTCTGCTTATCTTCTTCTACATGTTCTCCTATCACCCTTCATGCCAAAATGTTCAGTTGGAAAGGGTAGCATCCTGATTTGAATTCCCAGAACCCTTTCCCTGTGCAGCTGAGGGGGTTCAGGGTTCCCATTCTGGGAGGTGAGAACCATCTTCTCTGTCCTGCTAAATAATCAGTTCCTTGCATAGTTCCATATGTCAGCACTCAAAATACTCTTAATTAAAAAAATGTGAAATGAATGTCTGAACGAAGGAAAATGAGTGGCTAAGTCAATGGATAACTACATAGTGATTCTGTAACATCAGCTTGGACCTGAGACTCCTTTTCCTCTACATCCAAGAGACCATCTTTTAAGTTCTTTTGCCCTAGCTGAGAACACTCCTCATTACACAAACACAGAGAGGCAGAAAGCAGAGCTCAGCACCCTTGGCTCTGCCAGGGCCTCCCCCTGGAACATTGATATTTCACATTAGAGGAATCTTGTCTGTTGAAAACTTGAAGAAAAAGGGAATGAAAAGAAGAAACATTTTGAACTGTTTAAGAATGTATAGGGATTTCCTTGAATTTTAGATATATTTTATAACAATAATGTTAGTTCAATAGTAATTTTAATCCTTTAAAATATAAGACAGTTGGTACAAAAGTACAATAGACAGGAGTCCTGCCTTGCACACAGCCAATCTGGTTTGATCCTAGCATCTCATATGGTCCCCTGAGCACTGCCAGGAGTAATTCTTGAGTGTAAAGCCAGGAACAATGCTTAAGCTTCATTCAGTAGGACCCCAAAACCAAAAAATAAAATATAAGACATACAGAAATTTGACTGTTTGGTATGCATCTGAAGAATGCTCACAAATTGTTTATACTGAGTAGCCACCTCATCATTAGAAATAAAACATTATTGAAAAACCAGAAGTCCCTCCTGCCTCATTTATTATTTTCAAAGTAAAGGAAAAATATGAAGTGCCATGGAATATTCATTTTTTTGGTAGCAATGGTATTGTCCCAACTATGATGACTGAGAGTTAGTAATGAAGGATAAATATTCTTAACTCTGAGTTTTGCTGAACCAGGGAGGCCTCCTAGAGAAGGCAACACAAACTGACTACAGAAGAAGCAGGAATTGGTTAACTGGCTGAGGAAGAGGGTTGGGATGTATGTAGAAGAGCATAGAGTGGCACAAGAGTATGAAATAAAATTAAAAAAGAGAAATCTAAAAAAAAAAAGAGTATGAAATGGTAAAGTGTCTGTGACTATATGGGTTCAACTGATTTTAGTTGTGGAACTGACCTGGGAGTTGGGGCAGAGAGTGAAAGATAGAACACGTTGGGTAGATAACAAAGGGTCTGATGAATCATGCTAGGGATTCTGGATTTTTAAGGCAACTTAAATAAAATGTTTTTTTTTCTAGGAATGTATGAGGCGTTTACCAAGATTAGGCTTAATTGAGTAGTAAATGAGAAAAATACCATCAGTGTCCAATTTCTAACACTAACAATATGAGAAGGCTGTGGATTCTTCAGATAATGTGATAACGAACCATTTCCTATAAATTCTTAGAATCTATTCTAGTGCTCTCCCCCAATAAGGCATATAATAGCCTACCCAATGCCCTTTAATGTTATGGAAGACTCTCCAGCACCCTTCTGTTTTTAGGAACCCCTGACAGTTTACTCTAGTTAAACAGGAACACACATAATTCTAACCCCTCCTCAGTGATTGACTGAGAGACAGATATGCACTTGCCACAATTCTGGCCAAAAACGTTAGTGTTTTTTTCCCTTCTGAAATAGAAAAACCTAAGCTGACACACTTCTTCTATATGTTGTGTCAGTACATGATACCTCAAATCACAAGGAACCTTCAACTTCTAACACAACAACTTGCACAAATTAGTTAAATAAGTGAAAATTCTTCTGTTGAAAATGAAGATTTATAACAACTTCCTGTGAGATAAGTAGGGTGGTTTCTATCTCTTTTGTAGATTAGGAAAGTAAGATAAATTAGTATATTTTAGTATGTTAGGTTTACAGAAAGAGCAGGAATAAATCTTGGTCTCATGATTGATAGGACTTCCATGATAACAGAATACTTCTCTTCTTCCTCTTCTTTTCTTCTTGAGGGAATAGGATAGGAGCAGAGTGGGGGCATGGTTAAGACCACACCCAACAGTACTTAGAAGGCTATCTAAATACTTAGAGAATCAAACTTGAATTACTTTTACACAGTGATCAATCAGCCCTTTAAGCTACTTGCCAACTGGTTTTTCTTCCATACTACCAAATTTAGACCCAATAAATTGACAATTGTGCCTTGACAATAAAATAAGGTATAGAAGTGAGCTAGTTAGATTCTATTAAATACCTTTTTTCATATCTGTACATGAAACAGCAGGCCCAAATAAGAACACCAGAGACTGAGCATCAAATGTAGTCATGAGTTTAAATCCTACCACTTCAATTTCCCCTGGGAAAGATTTTCTGGTCAAAAACAAGAGGGTCTTCTACACAAGAGTTGTTTCTAGATTCTGGCTAGTGAAGTATGCACTGCAATGACTATAGGAATGATATTTATTTTTCAAGTAAACAATAAACAAAACAGGATCTTCTTTTCCACTGCTTGAATGAAAATTAGATCACATGTTTAATCCCTAAGACAGGTTACCCTAGCCTGAAATAATTTCCTCTTCATTTACCTTGTCCTTTTTCTGTCTAGAAAATATTTTCTTTTTCTAGACTTGATTGATTGTTTGATACATTAATTTATTAGTTTTTGGGCCACACCTGTTGGTGCTCAGGGATTACTCCTGGCTCTGCACTCAGAAATCACTCTGGAAAACTGGAAAACCATATGAAATTCTGGGAGTCAAACCAGGTCCCTCCTAGGTCAACTGTATGCAAGGCAAATGCCCTACTGCTATGCTATCTCTCCAGCCCCTTTAGAGAAAAAAATTGTTGTTTTGCTATTAAGCACCTACTATCTGGGTATGACCCAATTTATTAATGGCTTGATAAAGTAAATAAGCCTTAGAAATTAATTTAGTTGGATATTTCTTATGAAGAAAAGTTGTTTAAGGCTGAAGAGAAGAAGCAATGATAGCACAAGAGTTAAGGGACTTCTTTAACATTCAGCAGAGTCCAGTACCACATGATCCTCCAGCACCTCAGAGTGTTGTACTGGAGTCCACTGGGCACTGCTGGTGATCTGAGTGTCTCTAGCACTACAGGCCCAAGCAGTACCATATCCCAGAATTCTTGCATTGAACAACCAGCCTGGCTGCCCAAAAATCACCTTAGTGTTTCCCAGGCCTCATAACACCACTCATAGCCACCCCCCAATGAAGAGATTGTAATGACTTTCCAAGTCAAGAAATATGAACACATCTGAGTCAAATAGCAACCAGAATAAATATCAATAGAAGCTTCTCAACCAGGGACTTGCCAAAAGGGCTGGGCCCTTGGGAAATACAGATATTACTTAGTATGTTAAGGATCTGTCCAATTGGCCCCAGTGTCATAGCTCAAGCTGCTATCATAAAAGACAATCATTTGTGCAGCTATAAGCAAAATGAATGATTTCTCACAGTTCTTCAGCCTTCTAGTGCTGCAGGAGCCATCAGGATTAGATTCTGGTGAAAGCTTTGTCTACACTGCCACAATCTCCTGGTACCCTCACTAGACAGAAAGGTGGCAAAAGGGCTCTCAAGGCCTAGTTGACAAAAACACAAGTCCCATTAATGAGGGTGTCATTTTCACAACCTGATGAAAAGTCCTTAACCTCTTATACCACCACCTGGGGAATAGGATGTTGACATATGAAACATGGGAGCTGGGGTACAAACATGCCATCAGTTGTACCCAGAGTGCCATACAAATATTGCAGCTATTTACATGAGCCAATGAGCCAACATAAAATTTATTTGGGAAGCACTTGCCTGTATTCTTGTGTTTTTTAGCAGCTGGTCCATTTACTATCCCCCAAATACCTTTTGGCTTGAAAACCTTGTTTATAATTCCTCTTGCCTTCCTTTGCATAGTTAAAACTTTAAATTATCCCCAAATGACCTCTATAATGACCTTTTGACTATCCCAAAGTGAACATTAAATAAGGCACTTGACTAACTGGCCTAAACATACTATCCTATTGCATGCTTTTCTTCTTTTTAGGGGCAGGGATGACACTAAGAAGTGCACAAGGGATGCTGGAGTTCCTGCCAATAATACTCAACTTTAGAGAACTGGTCCAAGAGGTTCAATATTAGGGTCTGAATACTTAGCACTGTTCCAACTGTGGTGAGTTGGACCTGTGGTGCCATGGACCATCATTTGGTGTTTGTAGAAGCTTATAGAGAAACATCCAACAGTACTCCCAAATATCAAATTGAGTTATATGCATGTAAAGCCTGACTCCTGTGCTATCACTCCAGTCATCACAACTTATTTCTTTATCTACATGTGTTAACTCTCAAAATGCACCATAATTTCTCTGATCGGCACTGCAAAAAGCCTACCCTCATATAAGTAATTAATTCATATTCTCTTTATTGACCCATCTTACTGTTCTTGTTTTCTGATTTGTTCTATTTAGAATCTGTGAAGGTAGGATGTAAAATAGATGGTCAGTAATTCAAGCTAAATGTAGCATCTTTTCACTATATATAAAAGATGATACATGGAGGGGCTGGAGCAGTGACACAAGCAGTAAAGCAGCTGCCTTGCATACACTTACCTAGGACAGACCTTGCTTCAATCCTCTGGGGTCTCATATAGTCCCCCAAGCTAGGAGCAATATCTGAGCACATAGCCAGAAGTAACCCTTGAGTGCCACTAGGTGTGGCCCAAAAACTTAAAAGAAATCCATTTAGGCCTACCAGGGAATAAAAGCATATGAATAAAACAACTAAGGGGTCTTTTTGGGGGGACTTTTTTATTAAAAGAAAATGCATTACGTAGTTGACATAGCTGATCATAATGTTTGTTTCAACATGAGAGAAAGCAAAGTTATTTTATAAAAAAAAAAGAAAAATAGAAAGAAAAACTAAAAATAAAATGTAAGATAAGAAAAAAGAAAGAAGAGGGGCCAGAGAGATAGCATGGAGGTAAGGCATTTTTGCCTTTCATGCAGAAGGATGGTGGTTCGAATCCCAACATCTCATATGATCCCCTGTGCCTGCCAGGGGTGATTTCTGAGCATAGAGCCAGGAATAACCCCTGAGCCCTGCCAGGTGTGACTCAAAAACCAAAAAAGAAAAGAAAAAAATGAAAGAAAGAAGAAAAAGTTCAGTAGCAAGTATTAAGGGGTCTTCGACTAGTAAAAACATAAAGACCCCTCTCTTTGTAGAACATATCTACTGAGAAGAAAATATTTAGCACTGTCTCTCTCTTGGAATATTAATTGCACATAGTCAAATTCTGTGGCTATACTAGGGAATGTGGGGAAGAAAGGGGTACTTTTAATGTGAAATGCCAATAACAGTGGAAGTATTTGCAAGTTTAGTCACAGAACAAAAGGCCTTTGTGTAATTAAAATGAGCTGAGTAGCACCTGCAGAAGCATGGAGACCTGAATGTCAAGAATCAGTCTTCCTGGAATAATGTCTGTGTTCGTGCATGTGTGTATATGTGTGTGTGAGTAATGAGTGTGTGAGAGAATATACTGTGAGTATATGAGTGTGGATATATGTATCTGGGTATGTGGGTATAAATTGTTGAATGCATTTGATTTTATGTGCATGGATGAACGTGTATATGATATACAAGTGTGTGATTTAGTGTGTGAGTAATGAGTGTATATGTTTGAAGTACTTGCATGTGTCTAAGAATAACTTGGTCCCCTTGATAGAAAGAATTAGGTCAGGAACAGAATCTGTTGAATGGTCAGGGGACAAAACTGATTAAGCTCAAGATCCTGTGGTTTACTCTTCCACCCTAAACCCCAGTTAGACTATCCCCACTTCTGACCCTCCCAATATCTGAGTACTCCTTAGCAAGTTGCTCTAGTGTGGGTCCTTGATCTTCCCTCAGAATCAACAAAAGATCAGTTTTGAAAATCTTAAGACAGCCCAACTCTTAACAAAATAGTCCCAAAAAGGAATGTTCCTTGAGATGCTGATAAGTCCCAACTGCATATTTGGGAGGCAGTCTGTGAATTAAATAATTTCCCTGCTGAAGTCAACTACTCTATAGAGTGCTATTTGCAGAAAGCTAAGACCCTGGGGCCTATGTTAAAGGAGTCTATTTTTAAATGATCTAAGAATCATTTGTCTTGATGTCAGAGTAATTTAAAGAAACTCTTACTGCCAAAACCCTTTGGTGCCATCCTGTTCTCTCTGGGATTTCAGCAAGAGGACGGAGGATGAACTTTGGGACAGGAAAGTCTGGGACAGAGAGAAGTCACTGGCTCAGAATCTGAGTGTGAATGAGGATCCAGAAAGGAATTAAAATCAGCCGGAAGATAGAGAGCTGCTCTAAACATGATTTAGGATAACTTTTCTATAGATTTTTCAATTTAGATTTTTCAATAGATTCCTAGAGACTATTTCCCTGCTGGTATGCCAATGTTCAGTTTCTTGATTTTCCCATTCTAGCAAGACACCTGATCTTTTGCCCTCAATGAACTACTATTTACAAAACCCACCACTCCAAACCCAGACAGACACACACATGTACATATATGTGACACATATGCATTTCAGTTTGAACCATTAATTTTTTTCTATCCTGAAAGTCCTGGGAGGGTCTGGGGGTTGGGCAAAAGTAACTGTCTTACCATCCCCCCAAAATCACGTTGAGCTTGAACTTGATAACGAGATCCTCTAGATCACTTGGTCTCCTTGCCCCATTTTTCATTTACAGTGTATGCACAAGAGTTTGTTTGAGTTCCCATGTGAGAAGACTAATTAATTAGATTTGGATAAGCTTTGAAAAACTAATGGATTTAATTTTACTCATAAATCCTTCTATCATTCTCTTAACCAATATAGTAACTGTAAAATTTATCTTTTTCTCTAGAATTACCTAGACAGTGGTCTGCAACCTTTTTTTTCAACTGAGCCAAATCTCGCCAAAACCACGATTGAAATTTATTTTGAGAGCCACGCAGGGCGCGCACTGACAGAGGCTAGGAGCAGAGTCCTGACTCCTGGAGCGACCGCCTGGCACACAGAAGAGCCAAATTTAAAGTGTAAAGAGCCACATGTGACTCGAAGCCGCAGGTTGCCGACCACTGAGAAGAATATGTTACATGTCTAGGTCTTGTTACATATTATCAGTTGAAAATCTATGTCATTTGTGTCAGTTTCTCATGACTTTTTAAAGCGGGTTCAAAGTATACAAAAATATATATCTATGATAAACACTGTTCACTCTCCTGTGTTATCCTCAATGTTAAACAGGAAATGCATTTCTGACACTTTTTAAATGAGTCAACGCACCAATAATCAACGTGGTTAAAACTTCCTTCCTGGTTAACTGCAACACTTCCTCTGCATCTGGATATGAAGGGAGACCTAGAAAAGCAGAAGAATTTAGAGGCGCTCTGGGGAGATTTGAATTTGTTTTGCTTTCAAAAATTAAACAAATGATCCTTCAGCATCATCACCTCCGTTACTTTATCAGGTATTGCTTCCCTCTTTTTTTTTTTCTTTCTCTTTGTTGCGTCTGACTCAGAATAGTGACACTTCCTTCACTAGGATATTTTTATCTGAACTCTTGTTGCTGCTTGAGATACTTACCCCAGAATGTTTGCTTCATTGTCTACCTCAGACCTAGATGTGTGGATAGTCATAATGTTCTGGCAATAGATTTGCAGGTGCATGAATTATTTTTGGTTTGTATAGGAGAAAGAGAGAGAGCCCCGGAGCATGTCAGTCAGGATTTCTGTGGTCTCAAAAGTGCATGCTTTGTGATTATTGTGCTTGCAGTGCTTCTGACATCTTGTTGTCAAAGGAGAAAGCTTTCTAGCCTCAACCATGAAAAAAACCAGTGAGTATTTAGTCAGTCAGCTGACTGCTCTCTCTCTTTCTCTCTCTCTCTCTCTCTCTCTCTCTCTCTCTCTCTCTCTCTGGCTATATGCTCTCCCTCTTTCTCCTCTCTCTCACCTCTCTTGATTTCTCCCTCCATCCATCTTTTTCTCCCTCCCTCTCACTCTCCCTCTCTCTGTTTTTCTCTCTCACAATATTGTTTGGTGTCATTAATGCCGAAGTGAATTGCAGTGTGTTTGTGTGTTGCCTAAATTTGGATCTATTTTATTTCAAGCCAACTAGCAATATGAATATCTTATATATTATTACCTTTATTCTGTAATGTAACAAAAGACCACTAAGTGAATGTTTTAAGCTGCATGATAATTCTTTGGGAATTCTGACTTTATTAATAAGTCAAGATTTAAGTAAAAACTTAGCTTTTATGAAACTATATTTTCTTTTCTTTCTTTCTTTTTATTTTTTTTGCCAAACCCTGCGGTTCTCAGGGGTTACTCCTGGCTCTGTTCTCAGAAATTGATCCTAGCAGGCTCAGGGAACCATATGGAATTACAGGGATCGAACTCAGGTAGGCAGCGTACAAGGCAAATGCCCTACCCACTGTTCTATTGCTTCAGCCTCAAAAATGTTTCTTATCTTTTAATCAAACTCTCCTTTTTTGGTAATACCATCTGTTCCTATTTCATAAGCAATTAATAATGAGTCATTTAAGAGAGAAAAGTGTGTTCTCTGAAACATGGATTTTGCCTTAATTATTGAGTTTTGCCTAGAAGATACTTGTAATGTATTACTAAGTATTCAAATCAAAATACAGTATTCATGTTGAACTGAAATATGTCAAACAGTTCTGTCATTATAGCTTCTAAATAAAGTATGTCACAAATATACTGAAATGTTTTATATAGGGTTTATTTTATTAAATATTCATAGAAACTGTTATGTGAATTCTTGTACATAAAATGACAGTATTAAACAGCAGCCACAAAAAGGAATTGCATAATTTACTAGATTCCAAAGAAAAGATAATTAGAATTTAGGAATTCTGCCTTCTATCTTGTGACTTCTCCACTATATAGAGAAGAAACAGAACAAATTGGCATAAGCTAAATTTTACCTTTATTTCATATTAGGAGAACTCAGGGTTTGGTAACTCCCCTGAGATACACAACCAGTATATTTACATTCTTTCCAATTCAAAATAAATGCAAATATTCTTTTTTGCAAGGTCATCAATCAGAATGGTTTTGAGTTTTATGAATGAAATGACTACTTTTGCTAACTAAAAATAAATAAATATAGTGTCAAGGGGGAGGATGAAACAAAAGACCGGAAGTTGACTTGGGAGTAAAGCCTGGCCTAAAACAGTTTAAAAATAGATACCATGCATCAGGCTGTGTCAAGTGTCTGAGTCCCATGGTGAAACAAAGAGGAAGTCAGACTAAGAGCTGACTGACTCCTTATAGCATTTATCTTTCCAGTGAATGATTTGATTCTGGGTTCCTGTGAGCTTAAGAACCACAGTCAACAAGTTGAGCTATAAGTGAGTCTTTTGCTATCTTTTATTTTGAAGGGGAGGGGGCACGGTCACATTTAGTGGTGCTGAGGGACCATATGTGGTACTAGTTTATCAAACTAGAGTGCAAGGCAATCAGTGTAAACCCCATACTATATTTCTAGGTCTGAACCTTTTCTTTTTCTTTTTTTTTTAAGTAAATATTTGAAACTAT
Organism: Crocidura indochinensis; assembly: GCA_004027635.1. Lineage (NCBI taxonomy): Eukaryota > Metazoa > Chordata > Mammalia > Eulipotyphla > Soricidae > Crocidura > Crocidura indochinensis. Next base: position 5,283 of record PVKC010001327.1, on the reverse strand, counting down.
AGAAAGTTGAGAAAATGATTCATGCACCATTATTATCACTGCACTGTATGAATACTGACCAAGCCTATGGCCTGGCTGAATTTTTACCTTCTTAGTCAGAGCGTTGATCCAAACTTTATCTGACACATGGAATAAGGGTCTGGAGGTGATGTAACTAGCTCAGGTTGTAACTAAGAATCAGGTTATCTGATTCCAAGTGAAGGGACCAGGATCCACATTCTTCTGTATCTTGTATGTAAGGACCTCCAAGCCCTTTGTGTCCCTGTGCATGCCCAGCCATCCGTCTGCCATTCATTCATCTTTCTGTAGGGACATGCAATTAGAGAGTGCCTTTCCCTGACCAGGTCCTGTGTTCCCTACAGGTGGTGCGGGGCATGGAGCAAGAGTGCCCTGAGCAGCCCGTCGTTCTGAGAGAGGACAGAAGCCCATGGCGGCGGAAGAGGAAACAGCGCAGCAAAGCTGCCAGCCTGTCCTCCATGGAGCTCATCCCCATTGAGTTTGTGCTGCCCACTAGCCAGCGCCACAGCAAGAACCCTGAGACGGTGCTGCTGCAGGTGGCCGGTCACTGCAATGTGCAGCAGATGAAGGCCCAGCTATGGCTGCGTGCACTGGAGACCAGCTCAGTGGCCGACTTCTACCACCGGCTGAGCCCTGATCACTTCTTGCTGCTCTACCAGAAGAAAGAACAGTGGTATGAGATTTATGACAAGTACCAAGTGGTGCAGACCCTCGACTGCCTGCACTACTGGAAAGCGCTGCCCAAGAGCCCAGGTCAGATCCATTTGGTGCAGAGGCGGCCACCCTCCGAGGACACGCTGGCCTTCCAGCGACAGATCACTGCCCTCATGGGGTACGACGTCACCGACATCAGCAACGTGCATGATGATGAGCTTGAGTTCACACGCCGTAGGCTGGTCACCCCACGCCTGGCTGAAGTGGCCGGCCGTGACCCTCAACTCTATGCCATGCACCCTTGGGTGACTTCCAAACCCCTCCCAGACTACCTGAGTAAGAAGATTGTCAACAACTGTATCTTCATCATCATTCACAGTAGCAGTACTAGCCAGACTATCAAGGTGTCGGCTGAGGACACCCCCTGCACCATCCTCCAGAGTTTCTTCACCAAGATGGCCAAGAAGAAGTCTCTGCTGGGTATCCCCGAGAGCCAGAATGAACAGGACTTTGTGTTGAGAGTCTGTGGCCGAGATGAATATTTGGTGGGTGAGACCCCTATCAAAAACTTCCAGTGGGTGAGGCAATGCCTCAAGAATGGAGAGGAGATTCACCTGGTGCTGGACACCCCACCAGACCCAGCTCTGGACGAAGTAAAGAAAGAAGAGTGGCCATTAGTGGATGACTGCACTGGAGTCACCGGCTACCACGAACAACTGACCATCCACGGGAAGGACCACGAAAGTGTGTTCACTGTGTCCCTCTGGGACTGCGACCGCAAGTTTAGGGTCAAGATCAGAGGCATTGACATACCTGTCCTGCCACGCAATGCAGACCTCACTGTGTTGGTAGAGGCTAATATCCAGCATGGGCAGCAGGTCCTTTGCCAACGGAGAACCAACCCCAAGCCCTTCACCGAGGAGGTACTCTGGAACGTGTGGCTAGAGTTCAGCATCAAAATCAAGGATTTACCCAAAGGGGCCCTCCTCAACCTCCAGATCTATTGTGGCAAAGCACTGGCACTATCTGGTAAGACCTCGGCAGAAACCTCTGGCACTGAGGTCAAGGGCAAAGCCCAGCTTCTCTACTATGTGAACCTGCTGCTCATAGACCACCGTTTCCTCCTGCGTCATGGGGAATATGTGCTCCATATGTGGCAGATATCCGGAAAGGCAGAAGACCAGGGCACCTTCAATGCTGACAAGCTCACATCAGCAACCAACCCAGACAAGGAGAATTCAATGTCCATCTCCATTCTTCTGGACAACTATTGTCATCCAGTTGCTTTGCCTAAGCACCAGTCCACCCCAGACCCTGAGGGGGACCGAATCCGAGCAGAAATGCCCAACCAGCTTAGGAAGCAACTGGAAGCCATCATAGCCACTGACCCACTTAACCCTCTCACTGCTGAAGACAAAGAATTGCTCTGGCATTTCAGATATGAAAGCTTGAAGCATCCCAAAGCCTATCCTAAGCTTTTTAGCTCAGTTCAATGGGGACAGCAAGAAATTGTGGCGAAAACATATCAGTTGTTAGCCAGAAGGGAGATCTGGGATCAAAGTGCTTTAGATGTGGGGTTAACCATGCAACTCCTGGACTGCAACTTTTCAGATGAAAATGTGAGAGCCATAGCAGTTCAGAAACTGGAAAGCCTGGAAGACGATGATGTTCTGCATTATCTGCTCCAGCTGGTTCAGGTAGGGGATCCTGCTGATATCTACCTACCCAGAACTCTCCATTAAAGTCTTCATTTGCATGTACACAGTCACCCCATTTAGTTATCAGCAAATACCCTTTCCTCAGAGCATCATAACCAAAGTAGGTCTAATGAGGTCAGCTCAAAAGTAGTAAACTGTTCCATTTACCTTTTTTTCACACTGTCCTTAGGGGGATGCTGACAAACATTTTGAAGACATTCTCATTCATAGTTTGTCTTTTGAGGAACTTCACCCTGTGGGAGTACTTTGTCCTCATTATTATATTAATGATGAGTTTGGCACGCCTTTGGCTATGGCTCACAGTGATTAAAGTGTTTTTATTGTGTTCACCTCATTTAATTCTCCCAGCAACTATGATGGAGGTCGAATTAACATCTGCATTTTATATTTAAAGAAAGTGAGGCACTGAGATGACTGGCTCAGGGTTACACACTTTGAAAGGAGATCAGATAACTATTGCTTTGTAATACAGTTTAAAATTGGGAAAAGTAATGCCTCCCATATTCCTTTTCCCAAGAATTGTTTTAGTTATTCGTGGGTGTTCATTGTTCCAAATGTATTTCAGAAGGTTGATCCACCTCTTTGAAGAATGTCATGGGTATCTTTAGAGGGATCGCATTAAATCTGTACAATGCTTTGGGGAGTATTGCCATTTTACTGATGTTAATCCTGCCAATCCATGAGCAGGGTATGTATTTCCATTTCTGCATGTCCTCTCTTATTTCTTGAAACAGGGTTTTATAGTTTTCTATGTATAAGTCCTTCACATCTTTAGTCAGGTTGACTCCAAGATATTTGAGTGTGTGTGACACTAAATATAAATGGGTTTGTTTTCTTAATGTCCATTAAGTCAGCCTAGAGTATTTTATAAATATATGAGCCTCATTAGATAGAGGCCCCCTTTAAGGGGTTTGTATGTCATATTCCTCTCCAAAAGTTTGATAAACTCTATCGATCACTTCTCCTTATCTTTGTTTCAAACTAATACCTAAATACATATCTATGATGATGATGATGATGTTTGCACTGTATATAAATTTATATGTTCTTCTCTTAGTTATTGAGATAATTTTATGTATTTTGTTAGTTGGTATGATTGTTTTAAATCTGCTTTTAGAGTAACTGTTCCTAATGTAAGTACTGTTCACATTTAGGGAGTTGGAGTGAGAAAATTTGAAAAAAATATTTCAGAAAAAAGGGAATAACCTCAATAAGACATTATGTTTGTGGAAAACCTAACAAAGAAATGATTAGTTCCTTACAATATTGAACTGCAACCACATTTGGAAAGTAAAGAAAGTCCCAATATTAAATTTGTAATTACTGAAAAAAAAGAAATAAAACACAAATTAGAATAAAACTTTTCAAAATTGTAAAAAGAAAGAAAGAAAGAAAGAAAGAAAGAAAGAAAGAAAGAAAGAAAGAAAGAAAGAAAGAAAGAAAGAAAGAAAGAAAGAAAGAAAGAAAGAAAGAGAAAGGAAGAAAGAACAGAATGAGAATACAGAAACCCTCTTTTGTTTTCACTGCTTCCCAATAGACTACTTCCATCCACTGTTAAGTTAATGGACTCCTACAAGTCATGATCTTTGTCTCTGATCTTGTTTACTCCCATTCAGAACTATTGTGAATTCCGAATCTCAGAGATTCAACTCATATCTGGCACAACCTGGAAAACCTGCTTCTTATCCCCTGTAGTTAGGTCTTCTACTGTATTTCTATTTCTGTTCTCATGAATTTTCTATGCAGGTTAAGTGATCTCCCTAAAGTTTGCTTAGGAAGTCAAAGAAAAGAGGAACAGTTTCTCCTCATTCTTAAATTTAATGTGCTCCTTCATAAGAGGAAGTAAAGGAACTGGAAATTAGATGCCATTTATTTTTATTTTTTTTATTTAAACGTTTTGATTACATATGTCTTTGTGATTAGGTTTTGGTCATGTGAAGTACACCCCCTTCACCAGTGCAACATTCCCACCACCAATGTCCCAAGTTCCCCTCCCTCCCACCCCACCCACACCTGTACTCCAGACAGGCTTTCCAGTTCTCTCATTCATTCACATGATTATGGTAGTTTTCTGTGTATTTATTTTTGTAGCTGCACTCACCACTCTTTGTGGTGAGCTTCATGGAGTAAACTGGGAATTCCAGCCTCCTCTCATTGACTCTGATGATTGTTGCAATGATGGTTTTTATTTTCTTTAAAACCCATGGATGAGTGAGACTATTCTGCGTCTCTCTCTCTCCCTCTGACTTATTTCACTCAGCATGGTAGATTCCACGTACATCCACGTATAAGAAAACTTCATGACTTCATCTCTCCTGACGGCTGCATAATATTCCATTGTGTATATGTACCACAGTTTCTTTAGCCATTCGTCTGTTGAAGGGAGATGCCATTTTTTTAACACAGTATAGACATTAATTCAACAATATACACTGAGTACTTGCCCTGCTTTGAATTCTGCAAATTGAGCAGTGTTCAAAAACAGTCTGCTTCTCCTCATTTCAAGTTGTGATGCCTTGAAGAACACTGACATTAACTGAGTACACATATTAGCAAATATTAATAACAATTTGTTACAAAAACTGTAGGGAAAAAGCTATAAGGATTATGAAAAAAAATCAGTTTCCTGGGGATCTTTCATTTAGATTGAATTAGTTGTTAGTTCTGAATAGATGAGGCTTGACCTGAGATATTTAGGATTAGCCAGGCTAAAAGTTAAACACTAATTTGTCTAATCATCACTTAAATGAATAAGAAGTTCCTAGATTTTTCTAATGAATGTTTTGGTTATTTCAACTTTCAGTCTAAATTTTTAGATCCCATCAGGCAGAAATTTAAAACACTAACAATTTATCTCTTCATTTATGTATCAAATATACTCATTATTTTTTTT